>JASDQU010680745.1:18011-33140 GCA_032191745.1 Picea mariana | reverse complement strand
TCTTTATGTTTTTAGTAAATAGATTAGGCTGTTAGTTTTTGGTATCAAGTAAAATCTGGGAGGTTGCATCCCCCACATTTTTTGGAACAGATTGGATGTTATCAACAGGAAACATTTTGTTCCTGGAACCTATATAAGTATGTTATTTTGTAAACTTGAGATCATCTCTGCCTGGGGAAAAAACTATGGATTTCTGACTCATAGACTTGAATAGAATATGATATTTGTCACAGCTTTAGCTTCTCCATATCCTGTTTTTATTCAAGTCATGATCATTTCGATTTGTAATTAGATTATGATTGCTTTAGCTATCGTGGTTTATTGCAGATTGGTATGATAATTTTTTTTATATGTTATCCTTGTTTTATGTCCCATATTTAACATACAGTAATTACTTTATTCAAACTTGATATTAAGAGATTTATCTTCATCATTTGTTGAACATTTATACATAAGTTTTCACAGCAGGATTTATCTCAATGTGGCCACTTGTGAAATTATAAGATTGTTGTTACTATATCTCTTATATGTTCTATCATTCAGATTCAATCATTACTGCTTCTCATTTATGAGAAGCATTTGTGGGATCTGTTGCGGGTTTGCCTCATCAGACAGCGAGATTGGATGCTATACACAGGACAAATATGGGATGCGATAACAAGTCAGTTTGTTAGTTTTATTTCATTAGTTTAATGAATACAGAAATTTCCTGCAGTCTAAACATATTCTACTATTTGTTATCTATGCTTTCAATTAGACAATTTGTTATTCCACTTCTTGTTTATAAACATTATAAAAAAATAAATCAAAAAAAGATTGAATGATAGCTTTGTTGTTGTTTAATAAATCAATCCATATTCGATTTTCACGGATTTAGATTAAAATTCGCATTTTGTAAATGTTATACATACATACATACATACATACATACATACATACATACATACATACATACATACATACATACATACATACATACATACATACATACATACATACATACATATATATATATATATATATATTAGAAATAAAGTCATTTGTATATATTATACATATAATAAGTAGACTTATGTTATAAATATTATTTAGTAAACTATAAATATATATTAGATCTGTATATAGTTTTCAGCAAGTGTTATTCGTTAAGTTATTTTATCTTCTTTAGTTTTGTTTTTTGATTTCTTAGGACTTAGATCGGCTAACGGAGCCGCTAAACCTGTCGGAGTGGATCAATCCAAACGGCTTGGGTTAAGTAGACAACCCTGGACCGGATTCACTCCTCCAGTTGACGAGCGGTCAATTTCACCCATCAACACATAGGCTCCATGGGGGATAGAGACCTCCCTGTGAGGCTCTAAGAACTCTTTTTGCAGCTCCAGTTCCTTAGTGTTGGGGTGTGGTGTCATGCTATGATAGATCATGTTGAAGACAACATATTGACAACTTATACAACTCTACTTTCAAATAGAAAGAAAACACATCTGCTCCCGATGGAACTTATTTATCTACAAAAAACTCTCTCATATTTTACACAACTATTATGGTTTGAGAATTACAAGTGGTGTTTTGAAGCCTATTTTTCAGAATTTCGCCTCTTGAAAAGCAGGAAATCAGTTAAAACATGTCACTTTTTGTTTGTAGTTGTTTCTATTTTGGGAAAGGGGTTGGAGTTCGAATGAGTGAGTTGGCAAGGACCTATATGGCTATATATTCATTGTCCAAGAGGGTAGGGGGGTTGGATTCCTGAGAAAAGAGAGGCTGAAGAGAGTAGGAGCAGGCAGTTTCCCTGTGTGTTCATTTGTAAGCCTGTGGGCATTTTATGATTGTAATTATTACTGCTATTGGAGACTCATGGGAGATGTGATTTCAGATTGTAACTCTTTTGGTTATATATCTTCTTATTTGAATATATTTCATATTTGAGGATCAAAGGATGTCAATGATTTATGGATCCCTAAGTAGCAGAGGATCTGTTGTATTTTTCCCATCAGTCATTGTTTATATTCAAGTATTTGTTGATTCATTAAACTAAGATGATCTTTGTTTAGTGAACATTCTATCTTATGTTTTCCTTCTTCATTCTTCCATCTATCAACATATAATCTTGTTTTCTATTGAGAAGCTTTAGTGTCTTCGATGAGTAGAATGTTTGTGACTCCATTTCCCATTGGTGTATTCTATTGATATACAGTTTGCTTCCCTATCCCTTTCTTTCTCCATCTTGCTGATCCACCTATTCAAAACCAATCAAGTCTTTTTATTTCTATGTTACCAAGCTTACTCTCATTTTCAGTCTGGGAGTGATAAAAAATTGGAGTGACCGATAGTTGTTTATGTCATGCCCCACAGACTTACATAATTCAATGAACGTAGTATGGTGCATCTTTTGATAGTTATCCAATGTTGGGAAGTAGGGTAGTATATGTCCCCACTTCCTACAAATATCACACCATTCCTTCTGAGACCCTGTTGGGAATAGACTCAACGCTTCCGTTGCCACATAGTTTCCAAGTACAAGGCTCTCTTCTCTGCAATGCCCCTCAGACCGACACATGGTACACCATACGTGTTTGTGCACAAATTCTTTCTTCACCGTATCTTGTAACTACATCTTCAAATTGGCCATTTGGGATTGCACCTATGCAAATCCTATCGATGTCTCTCCTCCTCTTGGTGTATCCTCCTACTAATCTCAAACTATTTCCTCCAATATGACTAATTCATGTTGGGATTCTCAATTCTGACACTCTTCTTGGTGAAGTAGCACTAACTTCACCTTCTTCATCACTCTTCGCTTCTCTTCTATCTCCTTCTACTCTTTATCCTAATTCAATCACCTTGCTATTTGTTGTTACTTATTATTGATTACAAATATGCAAGGGGTGTGGTTCAAAGGGTGGGGGTAAATCTATCTTCTTCTAACATCTCTTGTGAGGTGACCCAGATAGTTTCCTACCTATTGTCATGCAATACCATCTACTATCACTAATTATTATCCCCCATCATTAGGGGATCCTCCATATTTATCTCCTTCTCATGCGCCTTGACTTGATGCCTCATCTTCCTTTGAGGTTGTGATAGTCCACAATATCCAAGGGGTTCATAATTTGTCTTCTATGCCGCTATGACTACTACTACTGTTATATCCACTAGACACAATATTCTCAATGTCATGCCTCTTCGTGGGCCTATCTTTGTCTTTTCTCCTCTTTAGCAAAACACACTCTCCCACACTTCCTCATGGTGTTGTCTCCTTTCTCTTCATTCTGGTCCTGACCCCTCTTCGCACACCCTTTGACATCTTCCTTCCACTTATCTACTCCACTATCCTTATTGACTCAACTCTTATTGCATATCTTTCGACTCTCTCTCCCATGCTCCTTTGGGTCCATTCTCCTTCTCACCTCATCTCAACAACTTCTATATCCTCCTCAATGGATGCATCTCTTCTCTCCCTTTCTCAACCATCTTCTCACCCTCCCCAAGTGCTAGGGGATTCTACTTAGTCATCCTGTCGAGATCCATGCTCATCATCCTTTTCTCCATGAACAACATCTTTATCTAGAGTAGGATTTATTCTAGCAAACTTCTTCTAGTACCTTTTATGAACTTCCTTTCAGTTTCAATGAAGGATTCATTGTATTCCACAACAAATTCAATTATATACCCCTCTGTTGGCATGGGGGAAGACCCAGGGTTCAAACCTTCAATAGTGCACCACCAAGCCCTAACTACTGGCTCTTTCGGCAACACCTGCGGAGCAGATGTAGTCTGACCCGAAGTAGCAGTAGGGGGTTGTAGGACACAGGTGTCTACAACTAGAGGAAATGCAAAGTGGATCCAAGGTAATACCACACAACAACCTAGTTATTGTTTATCTCCTTTAGGCCTACTGTGCGAGCTATATCTAATATCTAACACAATTATGCAATATCAATATAATAGAAAGAAAAAGAACACAACATCAATCACACAGAACAACAAGATATACGTGGTTCACCCTCTCCCTAGGGATACGTCCACAAAACTGTGTTTCTTGATATATTATTTGAAAACATACAGTTCTATTTGCACTCTTAGCTTGCAGATCTCTCTCTCTTCTCTATCTCCCCTCCCTCTGCAACCAGCTGCAGGGTTGATCTTCGCACCCAGTTGAAGATCTTACAATACAAAATGCTCTCGCACACAACACTTCTCTCTCACACAATAAACAATAGTATCAACAACAATGATCATCCAAAATAATGACGAACCCCTCTTATCTCATCTAGGTCCTTATTTATACATTACAATGACTCTCAAGTGACCTTAGGCTGAAACCCTAGATGCTAAAACCCTAGATGTCTAAAACCCTAGGTCCACTTGACCCGCGTTTTCATGGCTTCACCAGCCTATCTTTCCTTATTTTCTACGAGGTGCTCCAAAGCACTCGTTGGAATATTCTTCCTCTTTCTGAGTTGTCCACGATCCATCTTCCTTGATGATCTTTCATCCTCAATCTCCTAGTTCAACAACTAGATTTCCCCTTACTTCGCTCCTTCTTTTCTGCTTCTTTGACCACTTCGACCCAATCTCAGTTTGTGTGTCTTCTCCACCGTTTGTACTTCATCTTTTCCCTCCTTTTTTCTTTTATTTCTTCCTTAATCCATAACCAAGGGCCAACATGCCCCCAACACTCACCCATGACTCATCCCGAGGCACTTCAGGTCTGAACCTTCTGTTTCACTTCGACTTCTTACTGCGCAGAACATCCCGTGATTTCTGCTTTGTCCCTCCCTTCCTTGTGCATACTATCTTTTCTATGTCTGGTACCTAGTATCAACTACACCTGGTACCTAGACCCTTCTTCTTATGATTTTAGTGAGAATTGTGAGGTATCTAGTTGTCATAGTACAATTTCAACTAGATCCCATTTACTATACCTCCCTTCCATTCTCCCTTCAAAGTCTTCAACTGCGTAGCTCCTCCTTATGTAACATAGGAAACCTCATATGTCCCAAGCCAATGTGTCCTAAACTTCCATGGATGCTTCATGAACTTGTTGTCCTATACCAATACCAGATCTCCTTGCTTAAAGGCTTTCTTCTTGATATTCCTGTCATGGTAGGCCTTCTCTCATTCCTTCTGTACATGATGATGAAATCCTGTGATAAATCTGTCTTCTTCTAGTTCCACCAACCATACAATCCTATTTTGAACAATGCCAGTGTCATCCATATATGTTAATGCTGCAATTCTTAAGATAGGAACTAAATATTCCATAGGTATGACTTTTTCGATGCCATAAACCAACTTAAAGGGAGTCTTCATTGTCAGTTTCTTGCAAGTGGTTCTATAGGCCCATAATACTGCTGGTACTCTCAAATCCCAATCATCCATGTTAACACTGCAAATATTCGTCAGCGTTGTCTCCAAGATCTTATTGAAAGCTTCGACCATCCCATTCACCTATGGGTGGTATGGAGTGCTCTTCTGACGGTGAACTTCAAATTCCTAAGTCAAGGATTCAATAGTCTTATTAATAAAGTGTGTACCTTGATTGCTCATTAGGGTCTTCAGGCATCCAAACCTAGTTATGATATCATCAAATATAAATCGCACAGCTATAGTTGCACTACAGTCCTTGACTTCTCTTGCTTCTACCCATCTTGTCAAATAATTTTTCATAGTGATGATGTATCTGGCTCTTGTGCACTTTCCTAGTGGGTTGATAGGTCCTACGAAATCAATTTCCCATTTCTCAAATGCCTGTAAAGTTAGCTGAGGTGCTAAAGGCATCTCATATCTTCTGGAAGGTTTCCCAACTCTTTGGCATACATCACAGGCTCTATATTATTCCCTAGCATCTTTGTGCAAAGTGGGCCACCAGAGGCCAGCTCTAAGAACCTTCTGTGTTGTTGCTTTCCCTGCATAGTGTCCTCCTGTGATGCCTTCATGTGCTTGTTCTAGAATCAATGGTATATCTTCCTCCATAACACATATCCTTAAAATCTCATTAGGTCCCATCTTGTATAGCTACCTAGCTATAAGTGAAAAATCTACAGCACGGACTACCAACTGTTTCTTCTGGATGATTGTATATTTGCGAGGTGCCATTCCTGTTGATAGGAACTGGAATATCTCGACAAAGTGATCATCAACCTTTCCGATGGCCATCAATTGTGCATCGGGTAGTGTATCATCCAAGATAGTAGGTTCCTCTCCATGTTCTAACGTAGACAAGTGGCCAGGTCCTTTGTTCATTCTTCCTAGCTTGACCACTATCTCAAAATCATATGCCTGGAATAAAAGTAACCATCTGCATATTATTCATCCCAACACTATCTTGTTGACTAGGTATTTCAATGCAGAGTGATCAATGAACATATTATAGTGTCCTCCCAACAAGTAGTGTCGAAATTTCTATAGCGCATACACCATATCTAGTCCTTCTCTTTCAGTGGTAGTGTAATTTATCTCAACTGTAGAGAGCTTCCTACTAGCAAAGGCTAACGGGTGGTCAATATATCCTGCTCCTGGCTGTGATAACACTACTCCTAATGAAATGGATGAGGCATCGACATGCACATGGAATTCCTTACTCCAATTTGGGAAAACCAGAATAGGCACAGTGACCATTTTCTATTTCAGTGTGTTGAAGCTCTGTTGACATTCCTCGGACCATTGAAATTGAAAATATTTATTTAATAAATTATCCATATGTTATGTTATCTATGCATATCCCTTGATGAATTTTCTGTAGTATCCTATATGTCCCAGTGCAGTGCACAACTGTCTTATTGAAGTAGGAGGGGGTAGATCAACAATTAGGGAAATCTTGGAGGGATCTACCAACAACCCCTGCTTACACACAATATGGCCTAGAAACACTCCAAAGGGTGAAAATAAGATGCACTTCTTCAGGTTCAAGGAAATCTGACATTGCATGCACTTATCCAACATTAGTCTTAAACATTCAATATGATTTTTCATGAAGCTAAAAACAGTCCAATCATCAAAATATGCTTCCAAAAAGTTATGTAATAAGTCCTTGAATTCTTCGACCACCACCCTAGAAAAGATGGTTGGTGCATTCTTCAGTCCGAAAGGCATCACTATGCACTGGTAGGATCCCCATTCTATTGCAAATGTGGTCTTATGGTGATCTTCCTTAGCAATCTTGATCTGGTGATAACCTGAAAATCTATCTGTAAAGGAATATACCTCCTATTCTCATACACTATCTAACACTTCATCGGTAAACAGTGTACGGAATGGGTCTTGTAAGCAGGCATCATTCAGCTTCCTAAGATCTACACAGATCCTGATCTCTCCTGTCTTCTTGTCTTGGACCACCATAGGGCTAATCCATTCTGATTCTTCAACAGGTTCTATGATTCTTGCTTCCAACATTATTTCTAATTCAATCTTGACTTTCTTCTTATAATTAGGATTCAATTTGTAAGGTCTCTGCTTGACTGGGCTTGCATATGTTTTTAAGGGGATTTTCATTTCTCCCATGGGCCCTTTAACGCCCTTCATGTTGGTGAACTTGGTTGGAAACAAGTCCTGATATTCATCCAGTAATTTTGTGATCTTATCAATGGTAGCAACATCCCAATAATCTCCAACATTTGCTAATTTAGGTGCTTGCTCCATTCCAATGTTAACTTTCTTGATTTTGACTGGCTTTCCAATAAAAGGGAGTTCAACTTCTGGTCCTTCTACATCTCTCTATCCTTCTGTCTCTATGATGTTCACATTCCTAGGATGATCGTCTTCGTCAACATTGATATTGTAATAACCCTACAATTTTTGAAGCGGTGCAATCCATTCATCTTCTTCTTGCTCCAAAGGGAGGTTAGGTGCCTCCTCAAAGACTTTTTGTCTTACAACTTGTAAAGCTTGATCCACTATGGGATACTAAATCTCAAATAAAAATGTATTTATGAAGTTCTAAGTCATACTGTGCCAATCTACAGTAGTGAGGCACAGTTCTCCTTGTAGATACCAATTGATAGGCATTGTCTCCAAAGTGTTAATGAATTTATGCACCCATTTCTCTCGAGGCATGTTTCTCCAGGCCTCCTCACAACTTTGCACATGGTCCTTCAGAAAAATTTGACCTGTGTATCTAACCTCACATCCTTCAACTTGTTCTGAAAAGTGCACTGTCATCAAAGTGCGACATTGCACCAAATCCGCTATGTTCTTCTTATGTGTTCCCCACCATATTGCTGGCGTTTATTTTAAATATTCATCCAGTGCCAACAATTGCTATTGTACTGGTACAATTTATTCAAATTCCAACAAGAAAGTTTCTAAGTGATTTAAACCGTCAAAGGTGGGAATATTAATTACTTCTGTTCCAATCCAACGAACGTCCCTGGTCAATCTAACACACCTCCACGTAGAAACATCGTACATATTGTTCTGCTAGTTCTTTGGTGCTTCTTCTAAATCTGATGAGCATGCACTTTCACTTCACCAACTTAAGTTCCCATCTGTTGTAGGATTAATGTAATCCTTCTGTCTTGCTGTCAATTTTTAAATGTTTTCTAGATCATATGCACGGTCTTCTTCTCTTATGGGCTTTGTGTATATGTGACCTTCATCAAGATCCAGAGGTGCAATAAACCTAAGGCCATCACCTTCAAATGTCATTCTTCTTTTCTTTAAGTCAACAACAGTAGAATTATTGAAAGCCCAATCAATTCCTAACAACGCAGGATAAGGACAACTATCATCAACTATCTCAATCACCTCGAAATCCACAAATGTTCTTACCCCGTCGATTTCCACAAGGACATGCTCTAGTATTCCAAAGGGGCTTACTACTTGTTGATTAGACATCCTAAGCATGATAGGGGTATAAATTAACTTATGTTTTCCCATCAGTGCCCAGGTCTGCTTCGTCATTAAATTGACTTCTGAGCCTAAGTCAAGGACCACATAATCTATGTCATGGTCTCTAATATGAGCATTAAGGTGTATTTCCTTATTTGTCCTTCTCTTTCTGGATACTTAATGTACTTATTTATTTAGTATAGGAGCTATCCTACCTATCTCATACTGTCTGATCAAATTTTGTATTTCTTGTACAACTCTTTCATCCTTAATCATATTAATGCAAGTAACAAGAATTCCATAAGATTGCTACCTCTTTTCCTTCTCCAGGTGATGCAGACTGATCAAATTCCAAAGGCATTCCACATTCTCTCACTTCTAGTTGTGTCTTTGATGAAGAATCCCGGTCTCTTACACATTCTTTTCTTGCCTCTTCAAATGTCTATTTTTCTTCCCTTGGATCGAACAACTGTGTCTTCTCTGCAACTCTTTTGACCCCTGATTCCTCTGAAGTATTTTTTGGAGTCACCCTGTCTTCTCCTGTAGCAGCACCTCCTCTAGTGATAACATCAACTATGGGATCCTCTTTGCGAGGTTCTGTTGATATTAGTTGTACTTGCTGGTTTCCTCCTCGCCTCTCTTGAAGTTTGGCTAACAACATAGGACAATCTTCAATAACATGTTCAAATGAGTTGTTGTAGATACAAGTGGTACAAGGGTTATGACAGTCCCTTTCCAAGTGACCTAGCTATGCACAGTTATAACAAATGATCTAACCTCGACCTCGACCCATGCCTCCTCCTCATCCTTTTCCTCTGAATCCACCGCAAGGGTTGAATTTTCCTCTTCCTGGAGAGTTAAACTATGTAGTATTTCCTTCTTGTTGTACTTCACCTTGAATCCTATATGTATCTCTTAACCTTTCATGCAAGAGATCATAGAACCTACAGTCCTTCTCATCATGCCCCACAGATTTACAGAATGTGCAATAGAGGTTTGTAGATGTCTGGACATATTTTTGCATGTAGTAGAATTCACCAGGGTGACGTATATTTGTACATACCTCACACCAAGGTAGAGTAACCTACTTCAAACGACCGAAAGCCCAGAGGCCAAGTAGTCATGAAAAAAGGCACAATGCTCCTTATCGTGGCCTTCTGATTTGCATCTGATACACTAGATCTCATCTCTTTTATCTTTTCCCTTGTCTTTCTTCATATCTTTGACCTGCAGAGATAAGCTAGTTAGCTGACTCAAAATTTAACTCATACCTGAGCTGGAGTCTCCTATAGAGGATGATTCTAGTTTCATGGCGATATCCAATGCCTCAGCTTGCAAAGAAGCCTTCTGCTACATCAGAGGAACTTTGATGTGTGGTAGTAGGGTAACAATGAACCATTCCTTGTTCTGATCGTCTGGGATCTAAGAACTCAATTTGCCTGTTAAGGTATTAAAACTCTAATCGAACTCCCAAACAACTTCAACTACTTTCTTCTTGATTTATTTCAGTTCTGTAATGCATTGTGACTCCGACTTGGGTTTCTTGAATTCTACACTCAATGCAGTCTTAATGACATTCATAGGTTTCGATTGTGAAACTCCTTGGACAAATTTCATTCACCAGCTCAATGCGCGGTCTCTTAGTGTAGTACTAAACTGAGCTATCTTAACATTTTAGTCAATGACATTCTTAATACTCCACACAACTTCGCATAAGAACCAATGTTGATCCAGATCTTCAGATCCATATCCCGTAAAGATAGGTAGCCTCATTTCATCTTCCATATATCTTCCTAGGTTTCTTGACTAATTATGTATTGAACTGCTGGTAACAGTGCTCTGATAACTCTGACTATTGTGGTTACTTAATGCTGCTAAGACAATAGAAGGATTAATAGTACTTACTTCAACAACAGGCACAGTCCGTGAAGTTACTGATTCTTCTCAGTGAGGTTCTTCAGTATGTTCTTCCTCTGCCCTAGCGGAATCTAAATGTTTCTCATTCAACAACTCTTTTTCTTCTCCACTGTAAAACCCTTCATTATGTTCCAGTGGCTCATGACCCTACTCAGACAGGTTCACCAGAGGAACTTCTCTAAATGATCTCCCACTGCGTGTGTGTCCAACCACTGTGTCGTTGTTGCTGTCTGAGTTCTTGAACATTAGCCTTTTGATCTGACCAACTACTGTATCTTCAAGATGTTCTTCTCATGCAATAGCATCTTGATCTTCAACTTCAAAAAGTGTAAAAATTTTCCTCTAGGTCCCTTAAGAAATATCTCTCTGCTTGGATATATGACTCTACTTTGTTAATAGAAAACTCATTAATGTACCCTCCAATGGTGCTATCAAACCAGTGATCTATTTCTCTTGACATGGCATTATCAACTCTCTTGACCTTATTGATCAACGCCGATGTCCAAACCACAGGTGGTATAGCTCTAATCTCAAACTGTGTATCTGCCAGTCTGACTAACCACTCATATATATCTTTATGAATTCTTCCAAAGAAAATCTCATGTATATCAGTAAAGATATACCTTCCCAACCAATCCTCTGTGATAATATTAGGGTTCTTATTTTGAGCCTCGACAAGTCCTTTTCTTGTTCTTCTATGCACTTTTGAATCTCTGACTTAGATGGAAACCACCTTGACATTCCCTCAAGAAGATCTCGGTCCCGACAACAGAACTATTTGTTGGCATATGGGAAAACCTAGGTTTCAACCCTTCAAAAATGCACCAACAAGCCCTAACTACTGGCCCTTTCGACAACACCTGCAGAGTAGATGTAGTCTCACCCGAAGTAGCAATAGGGGGTTGCAGGACATAAGTGTCTACAACCATAGGAAATGCAAAGTGGATCCAAGGAAACAACACACAACAACCTAGTTATTCTTTATCTCCTTTAGGCTTACTGCACAAGCTATATCTCAGATCTAACACAATGATGCAATATCATTATAACAGAAAGAAAAAGAACACAACATCAATCACATAGAAAAATGAGATATACGTGGTTCACCCTCTCCCTAGGGCTATGTCCACAAAACTATGTTTCTTGATATATTATGTGAAAACATACAGTTCTATCTATGTTCTTAGATTGCAAATATCTCTCTCTCTTCTCTATCTCCCCTTCCTGCTCACCCAGCTGCAGGGTTGATCTTCGCACCCAGCTGAATATCTTACAATACATAATGCTCTCACACACAAGACTTCTCTCTCACACAATACACAATAGTATCAACAACAATGATCATCCACAATAATGACGAACCCCTCTTCTCTCATCTAGGTCCTGATTTATACATTACAATGACTCTCAGATGACCTTAGGTCGAAACCCTATATGCTAAAACCCTAGGTCCACTTGACCCTCATTTTCAGGGTTTCGCCAACTTGTCTTTCCTTCTTTTCCATGAGGTGATCCAAAGAACTCATTGACATCTTCTTCCGCTTGCTGAGTTGTCCACAATCCATATTTTTTGATGATCTATCATCCTCGATCTCCTCATTCAATGGCTATCTTTCCCCTTACTTCGCTTCTTCTTTTATACTTCTTTTACCACTTCGACCCAATCTCGGTCAGTGTGTCTTCTACACAGTTTGTACTTTGTCTTTTCCCTTCCTTTTTCTTTCGTTTCTTCCTTAATCCATAACCAAGGGCCAACACCCTCCTTCACTCAAGAAAACTAGAAATCAATGGCTCAAGTCCACTTGTTGTTCAATACCTTTAGCTTATCAACCATGGATTGATCACAAACCATCAACTCTAGTGGCCTCAAAGCAGTATGAGTGGCAGTGTTCCTTTTAATCCATTCATATAGTAGACAAATAAATTCAACAAAGAAAATTTCATGCATATCATTGTAGATATACCTATATTTCCATCGCTCCACATTAACATTCAAGCCATGTGTTTCCCTTCGATTAAAATCATCTTCCTTCGCAGTCAACCGATATTGAGTTTCCACCCGAGATGGATACCACCTCATTATTTGCCTTCATCATTCAATACAATAATTTGATATCCCAACAACATAACCATTTGTGGGTCGTTTCACACTTGTGCACATCCTTCCTAATGATGGGGGGTTAAGACCCAGGGTTCGTCCAGAGTTTACCAACAAAAAAACTAGGGTATTGGCATATCAATCCTCAACCAAGACTGAGAAAGGTCTCATATGATACGCCATGAGGATCACAAATACCATCTGGTCTCATGTCAGGGATGAAGGACTAGAAACACAGATATCCATCGAGGATTGCATTCATGTCATTCATTATATCTTACTTAATAGGTGAAAAAACATGATAGAACAACACATTCATTCAAACACATAATTGACACATCATAGGCTCAAAATCAGTGTATATTTATTATCATCCTCATGCCATCATTCACATGCATACATTAAGAAATTCATATATTGACAACAACATAGTCTTTCTCTGTTATGAAATTCCTCATTGTTACATTATATCTCTCTATGTGCTTTGTCTAGATTATGTAAGTGTAACAAAATCTAACTCACAACCAGGGACATTATAAGACATATTCTTAGAGCGAGCTCAATAGAACCCATACAACAACAGTCCACGAACCAATTCACTAACTAACTGACTAACTCTATTTCTGTTGTTGTTGCTTCCTTTTTTATCCTTCTCTTCTTTGGTGCTCTGTCTCTTTCAATTCTTCCCCACTCATTCCTCCATATGTTATTTGCGAATACTTCTATCACCTTCCTGCACTCCACATAGCCTTTATAGAATAAGGGAAATTATAACTACCTTGATATCTCATCTTCTTTCTTCTCCACATTCCCTTGTACTACTGGCAGTAATCATTCAAGAATATATGCCAAAGATTCTTTTCTTGATTCTAGAATGCATGCATTGTCTTCTTGATTTCCAGTGCGCATCATAAAAATCAAGCTGATGTGCATTGGAATTACTCAATTTGGCATGCATTAACAAAAATTGATCTGGCACACATGCCTCCTGCTACCCCTTACACAACTGCTTGATCATGCACAAAACTAGAATGAGCGCACACAACTTTGTTTATGCGCATGCATAATTTACCCAAAACGTTGGGTGCCAACATAGATCTAGAGAAAGTTAAAGCAACTGAATCTACTCATTATATTTTTTCCCATTGCAATATTGGAGTAACTAAATATTTGTTTAACACTTCATCGCTTCCTGGAGAGATGCATGGCTACTTGAAATAGGTGCAACATGCCACATGACCTTCTATAAATAATTATTTGAATATTTCAATCATAATGTATATGGTATAGTACATTGTGTAGATAAATCAAGTCTTAAACCTTCGAGAATTGGCACCATCAAGCTTAAATTGCCTAGATTCCTGGATTTTCTTCTACATGATGTGCTCTATATTCTTGAGCTGCAAAATAACTTGTTGTCTCTTGTGCATATTTGACATCAAGGTGACCACTCTATTCATATCTTTAGTGGAAAATTTTAAATAAGGAAGGATTCCGACAACATGGTTGTTATGACAAAAGTTGAGGATGAAAGATTATTGAAGCTGAAAAGGACATCCACTCATGCATAGCATTATGCATACCTCTCTCACCATGATGAAGGTACATTGCCATCTAATCTCTTATGGCATGCTATATTTGGAAACATTAATTATAACAACCTTAATTTGTTGAAAAAGAATGGTGTTTATGGTTTTCCCACCATTCCAAGGAATTCAGAGCAATATGAGGCTTGTATCCTTGGAAAACACAACGAGAAGCCATTTCATGATTCTAATTCAAGAGCACATATAAAACTAGAGTTGATACATTTTTATTTGTGTGGCCCCATGCTAGTTCCATATACTAATGGAAATATATCTATCATGACTTTTATTGATGAATACACTAGGATGTGTTTGGTGTATTTGTTGAAACATAAGTCCCAAGAATTTGAAACTTTTAAAAATTTTCATCTATGGATTGAAAATGAAGATAAATCACATATTGGAACTCTTCTTAAAAATAATGGATGAGAATTTATACATATAATGAATTTTAAAACTAATATCTTCACGAACATGAGATCAAGCATCAAACCATTGTTCCATACAATCCTCAACATAATGTTGTAGATGAAAGAATAAATATGACTCTCTTAAATATGGTTCATTCCACGATGTTTTTCAAAAATGTGAAATTGATGTCTTGGGATGATGCTAATGAAAATATATGTGCAATATATGTGAAAAACAAGTGTCCATGTCATGCTTTTGGAAATAATAATCTTTATGAAATGTGGTATG
>JASDQU010680744.1:28913-47135 GCA_032191745.1 Picea mariana | reverse complement strand
AAAACAATGGTGTACTGTGCATGTGTGTGATTGTTTATTTATTACTGCTAATTATTGGATAATAATTCTACATTGATATAACATTTGAAGAAAAAGGATTATAATTACGTTATTACTGATTCACCCCCCCCTCTCAGTAATCCAACAGTCTTGGCTTGAGCACTAGTCAAGTCTAGAAAGTTTTAGATGGGGAGACCCCACTTGGTCAATTCTAGAAAATTTTCTAAGTTATATGACCAAAGGTTTATATAACCTATTGGGTTGTACAAAGGGGTCAAATCAAGAATTATGGGAATATCAAACATTACGAACTTTGACATCATCAACCTAGTTGAATAAAGTATGGTGTATGAAGACCTTGTAGGAATACCTTTGGGAAGAAAAATGAAAGAAACAATCTCTATAGAGAAGGATAGGATAAATATCAAAGGAAATGGAAGAAGAATTATCATACCTCTATACCTTGAGGAAGGTAAAACTTGGTCAAAATAGTGGGAAGAATAATATGGAATTAAGGAGTTGTATCGGGCCCTAAATGAAAATGATGAGCACATTAAACCTAATTTCATAGTAGAGGTGCATTAAGGGTCCTTAATATCTATGGGTTATAATTTGAACACTGAGCTCTATGAATAGTGGATGGAAATCTATGACTCTAGAGAGAGGGTATGTTGGATTATTGAGGCTATCCCCAAGGATAATGTCAAATATTGCTTATCAATAAGGGAAATACCACTTATTTTTAGAATAATATTAGAGAATACACTCATCTAATTGGACATTGTGATGAGATGTTATGGCCACATGTGTTCCCAAATACAATATTATAAGATATAACATATAAATGATACAAGGTATATGAGGAAAAAGGTGAGACATGGAAATGGAAAACATTGAAAGGAATTTTTATAAAAGACTTCTCCTTTTTCCATAGTTGGTGACAGGCTTAGTATTGATGTCTATGCTTGATGATTTATTAGGATACAATCAAGTTTTGGTTGATGAATTAAAGGATTAACTTAAGACACCTAACACCTAACTATTATAACTCAATCATACCTAACCTCTATAAACCCTAATATAACCCGTCACTTGTATAACCTTTATACCTTTATAATTCATAACCACTATCCTCTATAACATAACCCTTGCAACCCCTTACCTCCAACATGCATCATTGTTAATTCTTAAGTCATATAACACACTGATAGGCTTGCAAACAACCCATACAATGGAATCATGTGTTGGCTGAAGCACTAGTCATTAATCAAGGCTCTTGAGCTCAAGAATATTCAACAATATCTTGAGGCACAACTTGTTTTCCTTCCTCGGCCATGGTCAAGATTCTATGATATATATAAATCAGTGCAAAAAACCTCTTAATGGAGTCCATATATTCCAACTCTGATGCTAAAAACCATTTAGTTGATAGGGCTTGTGTTATGGTAATTTGCAGGTGTTGTTCATGGTGATTGATCCTAAGAAGTGATATTTAGGGAATAAGGTCCAAGTTTTTTCCTCCCGGCCTAACCATGGAATTTGAGATCAATAAGGATCAGTTAGGGCTTAATACCCTTCTTTCCCCCTTAACCTACATGTTACGCCTTCAAGACCCATTTCTATTGTACTTGTATCCCTCAAATAGTCCAAAAATAACCCACAAGGGTCCTATGTGATGGCTCAAGGACTCGTCCAACACTATATCCCAAAAAGTTGTGTGGGTTGCAGTTGTTGTTCATAGAAGCTAAGCCTAAGAATTTTCACCTAGGGAACAAGTCCCTTATTTCCCTACCTTGACCTTGGTTAGACTATGAGACCCATTCTTGGTTCAAATTAAAACTAACTTATTCATGGTGCCCAAATTCTACTTTGAGGTGAATGATATGTTACATAGGTCATGAACCAACTAAGACCCATCCATGATGAATAAGACCTCTTAATGTCATTCATATTCAACTTGGATGCCAAAGACTCCATAGAGAGGACTCCTGTCATGGTTTTTAGGTGTTTTCGATGGTGGTTGAGCTTGAGAAGGTTTATTTGAGGCTTTAGGCCATTGTTTCCAACATTCCATGTTTATGCCTTTACACTCATTTTCAATGTACAAAAACTAATCATGATGCCTATATCCCTCTTAAAGGCCAAAGTTCTATTATGTTGGTTTGAGGACTTGTTCAAGGCTCTTGAGCTTCAAAATCTTCAACAATATTATAAGGCACTTGTTTTAATTCCTTGATGATAACTAAGGTCTTGTGACCCATCCATGGTCTTGTGTGGTGACTTGAAGACTTGTTCATGGTGCTTGAGCTAGATATGATATGTTTGGGGCTTGAGTTGTTGTTTCCCTCCCTTCACCCTGGTTATGGGATTGGGGCTTGTTTCCCTACCACAACCATGGTCAAGACCCCGATACCCATATGTTGTATGAAAAACACATCAATGGCACTCATTTCCAAATCTTAGTCCAAAGACATTGAAGTGAGAGCTCATGTCATGGTTTCTAGGTGTTTTTCATGGCAAGTGAGCTTGAGAAGAAATTATGGCTTAAGTCCTTTACTCCCCCCTTAACCATTTTTAGGTGTTAAGACCCATTTCTAGGGAACAAAACCTACTCATGACACTTGTATCCTACTTGGAAGCCTTCAAGGAAGCCTTACAAATGAGTGATGTGTTGGTTTGAGGACTTATTCAAGGCTCTCAAGTCTAAAATAATTCAACAAGATCCTAAGGTACTTTTTTTTCTTCCTCAACCATGGTTAGGGTCTCTCTACCCGTTCTTACTGCAAAAAACCTCCTAATGGGATTCTTATCCAATTCTGATGCTAACGACCCCCTAGAGAGGGCTTGTGTTGTGGTTTCTAGGTGTTGTTGTTACTCAATGTAGTTAAAACATTAGAAATACCAAAATTCATGAGTAATAACCACCAATGTTTCTCACTAAATGATTTTAGTCACCAAAATCAAGCAACCAACCACCCTTTTACTACGAGGCCGCCATGAGTTGGGGTAATCTATTTTGAAAATTTTCTTAGGACCTTGTAAATTTTCCTAGGAAGCCGCCAAGGCATATATACACAAAGGGAATCCTTGAATTGTCAAATGCCCTTAGGTGTTGCGACATTCCATGATAAATTATTTTTATTGGAGAGTTGATGAAATGGTTGAACGTTGTGAGAGAAATGTTGTATGACTTTTCTATAGAAATTCATGCCACCAAGGATTAATAAACTCTTTATATATGTAGTATTAGAGGGATTGGGCCAATCCTGAAGGACATTGACCTTGGCTAGATATGTATTCACACTATCATTAGCAATACCAAAATTCATGAGTACTAACCATCAATATTTCTCACTAAATGCTTTTAGTCAACACAAGCAACCAACCACTACACTGTTTTTTATATTTGAAGGAATATAGAAACTCCATACCATGCTATGGAAACCACCCTTTGCCTAGGAGGCCACCATGAGTTGGGGTAATCTATTTCACAAATTTTGATAGGACTTGCACCTAGCCCCATTATTCTATAGGCTTGGGGTAATAATTTATATTATATATATAATAAAATATATATTAATTAAATTAAAAACAAATAATAAAAAAACATTATTAAAAAAAACAAAAAAAACAAAACAAAACACCATTCAAAACTCATAACACTAAATCTGCACTCCCATTCCATTCATGAAAATAACCCCAAACCTCATGCCCATTCCATTCATGACAGAAACCACAAAGAGCAGCCAAACCCTGCGAAAGAGTGGAGACCGAGATCCGAGACTGAGGGAATTGAGACTGAGGGCATTGAGATGAGGGCATTGAGACTGAGGGAATTTGAGACTGAGGGCATTGAGACCGTCGAGGGTCATCCGAGACTGAGGGAAAGTAAGTGTGATACCATCGAGGGCCATTCCAGACCGAGACTGAGACCAACAAGGGCCATCCGAGACTGAGGGAAATGAGGGAAATAATGGTATGTGCTTTCAGATACTCTAACCTTCTTCTTCCTCCTTTGGCATTGTGATAAGAATATTTTTGACTTTCTCTATTAGTATGGAATGTTGCAAGGATGGCATGTGCTTAGGTAGAACACCATGGGTTTGTTGCAATGGAGATGTGGTTGGACTACTAATGTT
Source organism: Picea mariana (assembly GCA_032191745.1). NCBI lineage: Eukaryota > Viridiplantae > Streptophyta > Pinopsida > Pinales > Pinaceae > Picea > Picea mariana. The sequence goes on along the minus strand of JASDQU010680744.1, from coordinate 42,996 downwards.
AACAACAAGACATGTTGGAGGTTCCAAACTAGTATCACTATTCTTACATGTATTCATGATCATGGTTTTCTTTCGCACTATGCAATTTTTATTTGAATTAGTGGATGTTTGATGATGGCCACACCACATTCCATATGTGGGTTTCTTGAAACTATTATTTTGAGAACCTTATGTCTATTTTTTTGCTTCCAATGGAACTTGCAAGATTGGAATTAGATGTCCTTTTGAAAAAGTGATTGAAGAAATTTTGGGGTACTCCTTTTTTGGGTCCACTATATCTCTTGAACTTCCCTTCCAAATTCATTGCAATAAGCATCACTCAACTTGTTCATAGTTAGGAATTCCATTTCTTCCATAAGCTACTAGTGGAGTAATGCATTGATTTTGAGAACCCTAAAGCATTTAGGGATTTTATCATTCACCTTAATCAATGTTTGGTGGTCCTTTGCAATGAAGTTTAGAATAAACTAGCCTTGATTTAAGTACAATCTCTGTCACTATATCTATGCATCATCAAGGTGTCCCATGGGATATAAATTATGTTTCAAGGTTGTCTTAAATTATTCCCTCATGGTGATGGACCGTTGTGCTTATTCTATCTGATGGGTAGACTATCACCACCATAAGCTTTCATTTTCAACAAATTTGAGAGATACAACAACATTAGCTTATTAAAACTATTGAAATCAATGAAGATCCTTGTAGAGGATCTCACCAGTCAATTGAATCTAATGAAATTTCCTCTTAAGTGGATGTTAATCATACACTATTGAATTCTCAATATACTCCAAATTCAATTAAAAAAATAAAAATCTAAATGTAGCAAACCAAGCCTTAGTAGACTGCGTTCTTTTTTATTTGTAGAATGATATTATTCCTAGAGATATTGTAGAAGATGCTAATATATCAGGATAGCTTCTATGACATAATTGATGAGAACTAGGTGACCACCTTTTGATATCCACCCGATTGCACCAGAGATATACTATTTTTTAAATCTTTGATCTTTATGATATCATCAATATTGGGTAGCGGGTACCAATCTTTCCAAGAAATGTGCCCTATCCAGGAGTCTTCCATGCAACTATGCAACTTATGCAACAAGAATTTGATGATATTATAAATTTATATTGAGCTTACTAAGGAACACAACACCATAAGTTATGGAAGACTAAGTCATTTGCATTTATGAAGACCAAGGTCTAAACAAGTCCACACATACCCACTACATTTCATAAACAAGAATGCACACATTTATGAGTTGTGAGCTAAATAATCTCACAAAACTTAGTTTTTTTGGGGATTGGTTAATTTTTATAGATTGTTTATTCCAAGATTCTCACACTTGACCAGATAACTTAACCAAATCTGAAGAGGGAATTTGAGGAAACAAGGCTTCATCATCTAGACCAAGGTGCAACAACATGTTTTTGAAGAAGTGAATATGTTGAAGCTATGCGCTACACCTATGCTTACACTACTATATGTTCCTCATCCTTTTGATATAAAAGATGATGCATATGACTATGGGATAGGTATTTTTCTGACACAACAATGTCATTCCATTGTGTTTTACTTAGAGACATTCAATGACGCAATCCATAAGTTTTGATGTTATGATAGAGCTATGTGCTCCATTTCTTAAGTAGTTCACTAGTGGAGACACTATGTATAGGAAAAATAAATTGTTATTCAATCTAACCATAAGCCACTACAGACCTAGAGCAAAATTGAGAACACACCACATATGAAATGTAATTTCTTATAGCAATTCCAATTGATTATCAAACATTTAGATTGAAGATATAAAAATGTATAATACTATTCGAGTCGACCACCGATAGCATTCTCAGTGGTTCTTAACACAAAAAGGTGTGATATAGAACACTATAAAGAGTTCTACAATACACACATAAATATTTGGAAAGTTTATGAAACCATTCAATAAGGATGCCATACTACATACACAAGACTTTTATTTAATTCAGTTGATTTTCATATGAATAAAGATCTTTTTTATTGACTTGATTGGATGTGCTCACTTGCAAGTGAACCTAGGGATTTGCTGATTTGGTAATCTCATTTCTTGAAGTTGGTTGGGCATTTTGTCACATCAATATATATTTGTAGCTTTACAACAACATTTTTATTTGCCATATATGAGGCATGATGTTGAGCACCACCTCAATTTTTTTGTTGCATGTCCGATTGCTAAATAAAAAAATCACCATTTAGGTGTGTATAATCTTTTGATCATGTCCTCTAGATATTATGGATCTGTCAATGTAGGTTTATGGTTCACTAATGGATAAATTCTAACATGAATGTATGGTTCACCATATCCATAAGAAAATTATGGTTCCTTTTCCATCCCCATGCTAACATATTCACCTCATGATGGTCTTTATCATTGATCTTAGTACATGTAAAGAAAGATTGCATCTCATTTAGAATTGTAGAACTAAATTGAAAATTGCATTTTGAAAAGCATATCATTTATTGGGAATTGAAGTTAGGACTTTGCATTGTGTTCATATTCATTTATTTTAATTGCTGAGTCATAACATCATTAGTTTCACGACCGCACCTTTTTTATTAAGAAAGACCACTAAAAGTAACGCTTATAACTTAAAATTGATTAGTAACGATTTTATTTTCTAGGGTGCACAAACTAGATTAGGATTTAGAGCCTTGGAACAAGATTTTGTGAGTAAAATTATCCAAGGCTATTAAATCAACATATGTGTCTGACTAAGGGAGTGGAGAAATTCATAGTATAAACAATAATATTAGGAGGCTCTGCTTACACCAGAGTTAAGCACGAGGTCGCATGAGTTTTGTTGAAGGGATATTCCCCCGATACCTTCTTAGTGTCAGATATATTTCTGGGGATCTATTCGTATATGGGGATCTTGCTAGTACCTTTACCTCTATGAGAGGCATTGATTTCAAGGTTTCAAGCTTTGTTACCCTTCCCTTATGGTGGATCTAACTTACAATTGTTTGCCTGTGCATCGGTTATATTGTGGTTGCTTAGTTTCTTGACTTAGGTACCACATAGGTTACTTGCAGGGGTTATTCTACAGGTACCCTGGGTCAGATAAGAGTCGGACAACACACAACCTTTACAAAGGATTAACTCTCTGGGGAGATCTGACCGACTGGTTGTTAATCCCACGAGGGCCCTTATAACTGATTCTGCTACCTCCTGTTAGCACTTTGTAAATTTTTTTCTGGATGATAGACAAATGAAAGAGGTAACTGTTTCAACCAACTTTAGAGCTGAGGCACTAGCCTGCTCAACTCATAGAGGGATCTGTCATGTCACTTGATATGTTTTTGGCAATCGGTGGCTAGATTTAGTTTATTTTGGGGGTTTTTATAAAATCTACTGGCAAAGAAGGGGAGGAACACTCAGGGCTATGAAGTCAAAATTTTGAAAGTGAATGAAAACAATGACTGGACGGTAGAACTCTCCAGAGGATAAAGGCCAAATGAGGCAATGAATATGATTTGTAAATTGTATTCAAGTAGGGTGTGAGAAGAAATAGAAAACAAATAACTGCATCAAAGCATTACTGAAATGAATTATGAATTAGTTAAGAGGAAATTTGCACAGTTTAAATTGCTTAAGCCGAGAGCATCACCGGATGAATTCTGAGCTTTTAACTATCCAATTTAAGCAGAAGACAGTGAAAATGGAATCAAAGAACACAGGAAATACATACAATGAAAGGAGACAAAACTCATATAACCACCATTGGAATCTTTTCATAGAGACTTCAAAATGCTTCTGCATGTGTATTCAATTCAACTCCAGAAAATTACAATAGAGTTCAAAATAACCAAAAAGGTGCCCTTGCACTTTTGCCAACCTCTAATACATTTGGAACCTCTAATACTTATACAGTTCCAATTCCTTCTAGTTAGGAATCAATTACAATAGCTGAAACAAATTGTTTTAGATTCTAAAAACTGACTATAATAATTACAGGCCAACGGTTTCGGTAAGCGAACCGATTTACAATGATTAGGAAAAAACGTTTCATAAAATAGAGTCGGATTCCTATGACTACTCGGCTTCCTCTTTTCCATCTGTCTTTCTTCGATATTCTGTTGAACTCGCCAACCCGGTGACATCTGGAGGTTATTTGCTGGTCCCTGGAAAACTTCATTTTGTCCTACCTAGCCACACGATCGCCTTCCACTGCGAGTCAGAAGGAATCTCATAATCCATCATTTCTTTTATCAGTATCTCCAAGTTGATGCATGTAGCATAAGTCATAGTTGGTAGCCCGATTTTTACTACCTTAAACTGATTTAAAATCTCAAAGTCTATGGCCAAATATTCCACCAAACTTGGTCCCTTCAGGCTCTCCTCCATAGCTTCAAATTTGGAATGATCCATTCTGCACTGGGTGAGGAGAGAATTATATTCCTCTTGATCTTATAATTTCCCTTTGCCATCCCAAAATGGTGGGAGGCATTTGATAAACAATTGTTCAAATGTATCCTTAACTCTTGTATACTTTGTTCCATCTGTACAGCTTTGGTTTGAACTGACTTGAGAAAATTGTTCTTAGCGATGATCCTCTTGGCCCAAATGCTCAGTGTAGTTCTTTCCTTTACCCCAATGGTATGAAGATCGGTAGTGGGAATGGAATTCAATAGAATTATAGCATTTTGGGCCCATTCTAAGGGCTTTTTCGCCAATGTCTCATTTACAATAGTACACCTACTTCAGGCAGTGATAGCCAGGATGTCTTTGTCATTTATAAAATTCAAATACACCCTGAACTTAGCAGCTTCAATAACGATAGCATCCCAGATTACATGTTTAGCTCCTTGAAAAAGTACTTTACCTTTCAAACTCGTCTTCAACTTTATTACCCTCTCTTGCAAATCTTGATTTTCCTTTTGGACTTGGGCCATATTTTATCCTTCATTTTCATCTCTTGCTGTAGCTTTTCGATGATCCCCTTAAGGCTCTTGATTTCTCCTGTCTTCAAGATTACCTGGGACATAGCCTAAACCAATCCATCAGTGCTTGATCCAATTTCTGTAGTAGGAGGCACACTAATATCCATATCTGACGTTACTACCTAACCTTGTGCCCAATTCTCTCTTTCCTTTTCCAGCTACAATACTTTGGCTTTGTAATTTAGTGCTTCCTGTCTAAATGTCTCCTTTTCTTGTTCTAGGGTATTTTTCTCTGCTGTCTGTGGATGTTTTGTGGTAGACATTTTCAACTTCTTCTTCAGGCTTTGGATCATCTTGTCTTTCTCATCTAAGGAAGATTTTACCCCTTGAGGGCCTTCAGATTCCAATCTCTTGACCTCGGTCTACCACGCTCTGTTGGATGCCTTTTTCTACTTTAATTGTCCATCTAATTTAAGTGCATGGGTCATCATTCTCAAAACCCTCAAACTCAGACTTAGGTGGTCTAAATATAGCATGTCAGTGGCGTTTCTATGGAATTTTACTGTATCTGGGGAACCAATATTTTCATAATTCATCTTTATTTCATACACTTTATCATCATCTGCCACTGCTATGTTAAATGTCTTTCTTTCCCCATCCCTGACTGAGAACATGGAAGGCTTGTGCTTTGAGACCTTATCCATCTCTGGTAATAAATCTCTTATTTCACTATTGGCCATACTTCCTTTCATAACATATTGATTCACTAAATCTTCTTTGGATTGGTATACTACCCCAGGTGCCTTGTTAAATACATGCTTCTTGCTGTTGAAATCCCTTGAGCTACTTTCACCTTCTGGCATGCTTCCTATACCAACCTCTTCGTTCTTGGTTACACTTTCTACCATATCCATGCTCGTTTTATCTCTAGGTTCTTCTTCTTCCAGGTATACTATCTGAGAGGATGGTGTGATTTTCATTTTCTTGAGAACATTTTGCTAACTATTGATTATTTCTCATATATTGTGCATGGTGTATTGTGGTGTATTGGTGTAAATATTATACTATTGTTCATTTCTCATTGGATATAATTGAATGGTTTAAGTATAAGTTGAAAAATGTTTTAAATTGTACTTGATACTGATTCACCCCCCTCTCAGTATCAACACAAATAACTTCATCAATCTTCTGGTCCAAAACCCATGACTAGGGTTGACATCAATGACAACAACCAATCTTCCAACACCTTCCATTCATAGAACATCCTCCTCCGACATCTCCATTAATCTCCTGTAATATGTAGGCATTGCTTCCATGATATGTTGCGATATTGAACGACCCCAACCATATGTGATCAAAATTCCCATGTTTTCCCTTATCTTCATTTATGACATCCCATTTTAGCACCAAGTCTCCTGGTTTGAAGTTATCCACCTTGGTATGCCCGTCGAAAGATTCTTTGATCTTGTCTTGGCACAGTTGAGTATTGTTGAAATATTTCTCTCTTGTTTTCTGTACACTGATGAGTTCATCCTTCCTCCTTCGAGTGGCATCTGTGTCTGCATCCTCCTCCTGTAACAACCTCATTACTGGCAACCCCAATGTAGTGGGAATAATTTCTTCAGTTCCATAGACGATCTGAAATGGTGAGGTGTCAATGGACCTCTTTGGGGTGATCCTATCAGCCCATAATGCATGAATGTGATTTTTGTGCCAAGCCTTTTTATTTTCTAGCAACAAATTTTTTATAATTTTGGTGAGGCTCTTGTTTTATGAATTATCTAGCCCATTTCCCTGAGGGTAATAAGAAGTGGAGTGGCCAAGTGTTATGTTGTACTTGTTGCAAAATTTCTCCATCTTTTTAGACTTAAAGGCTGTTGCGTTGATTGTGATGATTTTGATTGGACATCTGAACCTGGACAAAATATTTTCTTCCAAAAACTGGATGATAACAACATCCGTCGCTTGCCTGGTAGGTACTGCCTCAATCCATTTAGTGAAATAATTTGTTGCTGTCAAAATCCACTTGTGTTGGGATGAAGACTGCAGATGTATCTCCCCTATAAAATCAATACCCCATTGTATAAAAGGAGCTTCCATAGATATGGGCTTCAACTGTAGAGGCTGCAATTCATTTTTCCCCTCGAAAATATGACATTCATAACATCTTGAAACCCCTTTATAGACATAAAAAAAAATGGTGGGCCAATAGAAACCAGCTCTCAATATTTTTTGTACAGTAGTTTTCCAATAATGATGACCTCCACAGTCACCCTTATGGAATTCTCTGATGGTCTTCTCAACTTATTCTTCTAGCAGACAACTCAATAAGATTCTCCCAGGGTCCTTCCAATATAGAGTTTGATTTATTATGCAAAATTTTGTTTCCTTCAGCTTCAAGAATCTTTCCTTTGTTTTACTTAATTCAGGAGGAGCCTGCAAATTCTTTAATAAAAATATGATATCTGCATACCATGTGGAATCAAGAAAGTTCTGGGATATTTGTGGAGTTTCCCTCTCCTTTTCTGCACCCTCTGACAGGTCTGCAATGAAATTTATTCCTAAGAGTTCACAATTGGTCTGTGAAATCAACTTTGTAAGCCCCTGTCCCTTGATCAATTTGGTGGGTTTGATCTCAAGGTCATATTCTAACAACACTTCTATCCATTTACCCCTTTTTCCTTCAGGATCCGACAGGGTTAGGATGTCCTTTACTGAGCTACTAGGTACATAAGCAGTAGTATGGGAATGTAGGATGTAAACTCTAAATTCTTTCAAGGCTTTGAATAAAGCATATGCTTGCTTCTCCATGATGTCATACTTCAAAGGAGCATCGCTCAATGTCTTGTTGTAATATGCTACGGGATTCTCAAAATTATGGTCATTTTTCTAGAGCAAAACACTAGCAATTGGAAGCTCTGAGGAAAAAGAGAACAATATAAAATCCTTTTCAAAATTAGAACTGGCTAGTACAGGAGGCTTGGTCAATGCCACCTTGATGTCTTCAAAGGATTTTTTGGCCTCAGGAATCCATTTTATTTAATTTCCCTTCTTGAGCATGTTGGTGATGTGTTTTATGATGTCAGCTAAATTTGGGATAAACCTTCTCAGAAAATTTACTTTCCCCATGAAATATTGAACCTCCTTTTTACTTCTGGGTATGCCAATTTTCAAGATTCCCTCAACTATGATGGGATCTACCTTTAGCCCTTCTTTCGAAATAATATGACCCAGTAGCTTTCCTTCTTCCATGGAAAAATTTGACTTCTTATGATTCAATGATATACCAAACTTCCTACATTTTTCAAATTCCCTTCTTAGATGTTTGAGGTGTTCCTCATCCGAAGCAGAATACATAGTGATATCGTCCAGGCAGATAAAAATGAACTTGTCTTTTTCATCAGGAAAAACAATGTCCATAGCTCTCTGTAATGTTTCCCCTGCATTCATGAGCCTGAAAGGCATATGGGCATACATGAATGTTCCCCATGGCATTGTGAATGTTGTCTTTTCTTGATCATCAGGATGCACCATGACCTGATTGTATCCAGAGAAACCATCCAACATTGACATTTTCTGAGAGTTTACTACCTTCTATAAAATTTTGTCCATTTTAGGCAACGAGTAGTTGTATTTTAGAGACACCTTGTTTAGATTTCTGAAATCCACACACAACTTGATCTCTCCACTCTTTTTTCTGACTGGCACCAGATTTTCTACTCATTTGGAAAAACTTAGGGATACTATGATTTTGGCTTCGAATAGTTTCTTCACCTCTTTCTCAATCAGGGGTAGCAACAAAGGGTTTATACTTCTCAATTTCTGTTTGAATGGTTTGTGATATTCTTTGATTGGGATAGCATGTTGAATTATACTGGTGTCATATACTTTCAAATCATCATATCTCCAAGAAAAAACATCATGGAATTCTTTCATTAACTTGACATACCTTTCCTTGACTTCGGGGCTGAGCTTTCTGGACAGTTTAATGATCTTTGGATCCTCCTGAGTCCCAATATTGTAGTCCTCCATGCCCGCTTCATTTACTGTGATTTTTGGACTTCTTTCCACATTGTTCTTATCAAAGAGTTTCTCTCGTGGAACCAGACCCTTGGGAATGATGTTACTCTTCAGATGAACTATGTCTCTACTCGCAATTTGATTGTCAAAGTACCCTTCTTTTATGAAAGCAGCTGCATCTACTTCTTCATCACAATATTCTTAATCAATGTTCATATTCTCAAATTCATTTTCCATTTTGAGGAAGCTTTCTATCTGTTTTTCATCTTCAAAAACTTGTCAGTACTCAATGTTATCTGGTACTGTTGGCATGTATTTGACATCAACCTCATATTTTTTACTAGGGAATATTGAAACTTTTAAGACCACTGCTGACGTAGCCAAGGCATCAACAATCTGATTCTTCTCTCTTGGAATTGCTGAAAGATTATATTATGGAAAGTTCTCAAGGAGATATAGCACAAGGTTTCTATATGCCCTCATCCTGGGCTACTTTTCGTGGTATATGCCTTTGATTTGATTGATAATCATCTTAGAGTCTCCTTGTACAACAATTATTTTGGCACCCAACTCTTTCAAAACTTTCAAACCCAATATTAATTCTTCATATTCTGCCATGCTGTTTGTGCACTTGAAAACAAGTTTATAAGAACACAACTTTGAATCTCCTTTGGGGTGATTGATCCAAACGCCAACCCCTTTTCCCTCTCTGCAAGAAGCTCCATCAAAACTCATCTTCCATATTTGATCTTCTGGATCATCCTGCTACTCTGAAAACTTCTCAATCTACTGCTCAGATCTCCCTTTTTTGGCCATGTCGATTTCTGGTTCCCCTTCTTCAAGACACAGGTTGTTGAATAAAATGGAAGACCCTAACTTAGTTTCCACAGAGTAGATGGGATGATTACTAGGCTGGGAATTTTTGATGACCATATATTTGAGCAACAACTCTCTTTACAATATTCTATCTTGACAAAAAACGAGTATGGTGGCATATGACATGTCCATCTGGAGAGTTCCCTTTAATTTTGCAGCCCACGACCTAGACAACAACATGCCAAATTTGGGGGGAATATCCGCAACCACTACATCCATAACCATATTCTTTGCTAGGATTTGTGCCAATGACACCACCAGGTCTTTGATCAGGCTAAGGCATTTCACCTTTCTTGAATTGAAAGAGAACAGATCTTTATCAGGCCTTGTGATATCCAGGCCCAATTGGTCCATGATCACTTTGGGCATCAGGTTGCGAGATTCTCAAGAATCCAACATAACATTGTGCAGATTCATATCATGGACCTTTCGACTCACATAAAAAGGGGGGGATTCTTCAGTATCACTATTTTCCTCCACACGTGGGCCAAATAAGATGGTCGAGTGACTATCTTGTATGCTCAGGGTATCATAAGTTTGTTCCATCTTCAACATTTTGATGATATGATTCATATACTCAGTGTTCTTGATTAATTCATTGAAAGGCACAAAATTTTTAATCTTGGCCATCTCACTTTCAAAATTAAAGGAGGATGAGGTTTTCTCTACCTCTTTGGTGGCTGTTTCCTTCCTTGTATCCGGTATTTTATTCTGAGGCTCTTCCTTCTTCTTTCATTTGTCTATAACATCCTTTGCAGCATAATCCTTTTTGGGTTGAGTTGAAGAGGGTATGTTACTCTAATCTTTTTTGGTGAGGTTTCTCTTGGGAGGATTTCCCTTTGGAGGGTTTGGAGGTACTTTTTGATTTTGAAGGTTATATTGTCTTTGGAATTACATGATGTCATTTTGCAATCCTATCTCGTAATCTTCCCTTTCTACTGATACCCTTTCCTCCTCATCTTGCAAAAATATCTCACTTGCATCCATGAAATGGTCATGTTCTTCTTTAGTAAAAAACACCTCAGTTTCTTTACCATGACAATAGTTCATTTTGTCTTCAAAATATCCATAATAATTCTCATTTACATAATTATTTTGAAAAGGAGGCCCTATTTGTTGTTCCCCCTGATTTCCTTGGTTTCCCTGATTCACCCGATCTGCTGGATTCACCTGATTCATTTTCTTTCTTTGTCTAATTTGTGGGATTGTTGGTCTCCTCGGATTTTTGGGTGGACCATCAGCCTGTTCTTTGGGGTTAGACCTATTACCTAGGGCCATTCTTTCCATCATTCTCTCCATGCTTCTCATCATTGTTTCAAACCTTTCTTCCAAGGTTTGTGAGGTTGAAGGCTGGGCCTTATCTTGAGTTTTGTTCATGTCTCTTCCAGAGTTGGATTTTATCTTTCCTGAAGCCATTAGATTCACTTTGAATTCTATGGCATAAATCATCATATCATCTAATGTAGTAGATCTTCATTCTCTCAATAATAAAGCAAAATCACTTTCAAAAGAATCAATATATTTGAGCTAAGCAACTTTAGTGGGGGGGTTTACCTCAGTAGGAATCAAATTATAAACCTTCATGAATCTGGTTGAAAACTCCTGCATAGATTCATTAGGTGATCTCTTCATGTTGTTATACTAGGTCAACAACTGAAGGGGATTTTTCTTGTCTCCCCATTTTGCAAGGAAGTTGGTTTCAAAGGCTTCGAAATTTACAATATTGGCCACCGGAAGAGCTCTGAACCACTTCCTCACTTATCCTGCAATATTTTGTGTAAATAGACTCTTTTTTACATATTCAAAGTCCACCTCCTCTAAGTATATGAAATCATTAAACCAATATAGGTGCTTCTGGGCTGATATGTTACCTTCAACATCATATAGTTTGATCCTTAGGTTATAATCTTGAGGTAAATCATGTAATTGAGGAGGCAGTATGAAGGGAGAAAATATATCTGCCATGGCTGCTGTGAGGGGTCAGAGTGGTTGTTGGTTCTAAGCAGAAATCACTATAGGCCTGGCGGATGTGGTTAAAATCAAATCTTGGAATCTTTTTTCGTCAAAGATGGCTTCGTCTAAACAGGATTCAAATTTAGTTATGAATAGAGTTTGCTCACATTTCACATCAAACTCAAGGTCTTCAATACTTGTCACTCCATCTTTGGGTAAGGAGAGGTATTTATATGGACGCAAAATTGAGGTTACTAGATTTTCTTTTGTTTTATGTATAAGCTTCTCAGGGTTAGACATAAGGATTGCAACTTCTGGGTCTAGGTTGCTTCTGGTGTGAATTTTCTTGGGAGCTAGGATTTCAAGTTCACATTTCTTGGTGAAATTGGTCTCTCATTAATGGAGTTGCTAGGGTAATAATAATAACCTCAACCAATAATGTATTCGATCCACTATCGCCCTCAAGTATCAAAACTAAGCTTAAAGTCATTTTTCCCAGGGAATATTTTTCAATTTTGTCCCCGACAACGGCACCAGAATGTTAGCACTCTGTAAATTTTGTCCGACTGATAGAAAAATGACAGAGGTAACTGTTTCAACCAACTTTAGATCTGAGGCACTAGTCTTCTCAACTCAGAGAGGGCTCTCTCATGTCACTTGATAGTTATTTGGCAATCGGTGGCTAGATTTAGTTTTTTTGGGGGGTTTTTATAAAATTTGTTGGCAAAGAAGGGGAGGAACACTCAGGACTATGGAGTCAAAATTATGAAAGTGAATGAAAACTATGAGTGGCCGGTAGAACTCTCCAGAGGATATAGGCCAAATGAGGCAATTAATATGAGTTGTAAATTGTATTTAAGCAGGGTGTGAGAAGAAATATAAAACAAATAATTGCATCAGAGCATTACTGAAATGAATTCTGAATTAGTTAAGAGGAAATTTACACAGTTTAAATTGCTTAAGCCGAGAGCATCACAGGATGAATTCTGAGCTTTTAACTATCCAATTTAAATAGAAGATAGTGCAAATGGAATCAAAGAACACAAGAAATACATACAATGAAAGGAGACAAAACTCATATCACCACCATTGGAATCTTTTCATAGAGATTTCAAAATGCTTCTACATGTGTATTCAATTCAACTCCAGAAAATTACAATAGAGTTCAAAATAACCAAAAAGGTTCCCTTGCACTTTTTCCAACCTCTAATACATTTGGAACCTCTAATACTTATATAGTTCCAGTTCCTTCTAGTTAGGAATTGATTACAATAGATGAAACAAATCGTTTTAGATTCTAAAAACTGACTATAATAATTACAAGCCAATTGTTTCGGTAGGCGAACCGACTTACAATGATTAGGAAAAAACATTTCATAAAGTAGAGCCAGATTCCTCTGACTGCTTAGCTTCCTCTTCACCATTTGTCTTGCTCCGATCTTCTGTTGAATTTGCCAACCCGGTGACATCTGGAGGCTATTTGTTGGTCCCTGGAAAACTGGATTTTGTCTTACCTAGCCACACAATCTCATTCCACTGTGAGTCAAAAGGAATCTCGTAATCCATCATTTCTTTCATTAGAATCTCCAAGTCGATGCATGTAGCATAAGTCATAGTTGGCAGCCCAATTTTTACTGCCTTAAACTGATTTAAAATCTCAAAGTCTGTGGCCAAATATTCCACCAGAATTGGTCCCTTCAGGTTCTCCACCATAGCTTCAAATTTGGAATGGTCCATTTTTCACTGGGCGAGGAGAGAATTATATTCCTCTTGATCATATAATTTCCCTTTACCATCCCAAAATGGTGGGAGGCCCTTGATAAACAATTTTCCAAATGCATCCTTAAACTCTTGTATACTTTGTTCCATCTATACAGCTTTGGTTTGAATTGACTTGAGCAAATTGTGCTTAGCAATAATCCTCCTGGCCCAAATGATCAGTGTAGTTTTTTCCTTTACCCCAATGGTATAAAGATTGACAGTGGGAATGGAATTCAACAGACTTATAGCATTTTGGGCCCATTCTGAGAGATTTTTCGCCAGTGTCTCATTTACAACAGTACACCTCCTTCGGGAAGTGATATCCATGTTGTCTTTTTCATTTATAAAATTCAAGTACACCCTGAACTTAGCAACTTAAATAGTGATAGCATCCCAGATTACATGTTTAGCTCCATGCAAAAGTAATTTACCTTTCAACCTCGTCTTCAACTTGCTTACCCTGTCTTGCAAATCTTGATTTTCCATTTGGACTTGGGCCATCTTTTCATCCTTCATTTTCATCTCTTGCTGCATCTTTTCTATGATCACCTTA
>JASDQU010680744.1:4753-28597 GCA_032191745.1 Picea mariana | reverse complement strand
TCAAGAATGATGGGAATATCAAACATTACGAACTTTGATATCATCAACCTAGTTGAATAAAGTATGGTGTATGAAGACCTTGTGGGAATACCTTGGGGAAGAAAAATGAAAGAAACAATCTCTATAGAGAAGGATAGGATAAATATCAAAGGAAATGGAAGAAGAATTATCATACATCTATACCTTGAGGAAGGTAAAACTTGGTCAAAATAGTGGGAAGAATAATATGGAATTAAGGAGTTGTATCGGGCCCTAATTGAAAATGATGAGCATATTAAACCTAATTTCATAGGAGAGGTTCATTAAGGGTCCTTAATATCTATGGGTTATAATTTGAACACTGATCTCTATGAATAGTGGATGGAAATCTATGACTCTAGAGAGAGGGTATGCTGGAGTATTGAGGCTATCCCCAAGGATAATGTCAAATATTTCTTATCAATAAGGGAAATACCACTTATTTTTAGAATAATATTAGAGAATACACTCATCTAATTGGACATTGTGATGAGATGTTATGGCCACATATGTTCCCAAATACAATATTATAAGATATAACATATAAATGATACAAGGTATATGAGGAAAAAGGTGAGACATGGAAATGGAAAACATTGAAAGGAACTTTTATAAAATACTTCTCCTTTTTCCATAGCTGGTGACAGGCTTAGTATTGATGTCTATGCTTGATGATTTATTAGGATACAATAAAGTTTTGGTAGATGAATTAAAGGATTAACTTAAGACACCTAACACCTAACGATTATAACTCAATCATACCTAACCTCTATAAACCCTAATATAACCCATCACTTGTATAACCTTTATACCCTTATAATTCATAACCACTATCCTCTATAAAATAACCCTTGTAACCCCTTACCTCCAACATGCATCATTGTTAATTCTTAAGTCATATAACACACTAATAGGCTTGCAAACAACCCATACAATGGAATCATGTGTTGGCTCGAGCACTAGTCATTAATCAAGGCTCTTGAGCTCAAGAATATTCAACAATATCTTGAGGCACAACTTGTTTTCCTTCCTTGGCCATGCTCAAGATTCTATGATATATATAAATCAGTGCAAAAAACCTCCTAATGGAGTCCATATATTCCAACTCTGATGGTAAAAACCCTTTAGTTGATAGGGCTTGTGTTATGGTAATTTGCAGGTGTTGTTCATGGTGATTGATCCTAAGAAGTGATGTTTAGGGAATAAGGTCCAAGTTTTTTCCTCCCGTCCTAACCATGGAATTTGAGATCAATAAGGATCAGTTAGGGCTTAATACCCTTCTTTCCCCCTTAAACTACATGTTACGCCTTCAAGACCCATTTCTATTGTACTTGTATCCCTCAAATAGTCCAAAAATAACCTACAAGGGTCCTATGTGATGGCTCAAGGACTCGTCCAACACTATATCCTAAAAAGTTGTGTGGGTTGCAGTTGTTGTTCATAGAAGTTAAGCCTAAGAATTTTCACCTAGGGAACAAGTCCCTTATTTCCCTACCTTGACCTTGGTTAGACTATGAGGCCAATTCTTGGTTCAAATTAAAACTAACTTATTCATGGTGCCCAAATTCTACTTTGAGGTGAATGATATGTTACATAGGTCATGAACCAACTAAGACCCATCCATGATGAATAAGACCTCATAATGTCACTCATATTCAACTTGGATGCCAAAGACTCCCTAGAGAGGACTCCTGTCATGGTTTTTAGGTGTTTTCGATGGTGGTTGAGCTTGAGAAGGTTTATTTGAGGCTTTAGGCCATTGTTTCCAACTTTCCATGTTTATGCCTCTACAGTCTACACCCATTTTCAATGTACAAAACCTAATCATGATGCCAATATCCCTCTTAAAGGCCAAAGTTCTATTATGTTGGTTTGAGGACTTGTTCAAGGCTCTTGAGCTTCAAAATCTTCAACAATATTATAAGGCACTGGTTTTAATTCCTTGATGATAACTAAGGTCTTGTGACCCATCCATGGTCTTGTGTGGTGACTTGAGGACTTGTTCATGGTTCTTGAGCTAGATATGATATGTTTGGGGCTTGAGTTGTTGTTTCCCTCCCTTCACCCTGGTTAAGGTATTGGGGCTTGTTTCCCTACCACAACCATGGTCAAGGCCCCGAGACCCATATGTAGTATGAAAAACATATAAATGGCACTCATTTCCAAATCTTAGTGAAAAGACATTGAAGTGACAGCTCATGTCATGGTTTCTAGGTGTTTTTCATGGCACGTGAGCTTGAGAAGAAATTATGGCTTAAGTCCTTTACTCCCCCCTTAACCATTTTTAGGTGTTAAGACCCATTTCTAGGGAACAAAACCTACTCATGACACTTGTATCCTACTTGGAGGCCTTCAAGGAAGCCTTAAAAATGAGTGATGTGTTGGTTTGAGGACTTATTCAAGGCTCTCAAGCCTAAAAATATTCAACAAGATCCTAAGGTACTTTTTTTTCTTCCTCAACCATGGTTAAGGTCTCTCTACCCATCCTTACTGCAAAAAACCTCCTAATGGTGTCCTTATCCAATTCTGATGCTAAGGACCCCCTAGAGAGGCCTTGTGTTGTGGTTTCTAGGTGTTGTTGTTACTCAATGTAGTTAAAACATTAGAAATACCAAAATTCATGAGTAATAACCACCAATCTTTCTCACTAAATGATTTTAGTCACCAAAAGCAAGCAACCAACCACCCTTTTACTACGAGGCTGCCATGAGTTGGGGTAATCTATTTTGAAAATTTTCTTAGGACCTTGTAAATTTTCCTAGGAAGCCACCAAGGCATATATACACAAAGGGAATCCCTGAATTGTCAAATGCCCTTAGGTGTTGCGACATTCCATGATAAATTATTTTTATTGGAGAGTTGATGAAATGGTTGAACGTTGTGAGAGAAATGTTGTATGACTTTTCTATAGAAATTCATGCCACCAAGGATTAATAAACTCTTTATATATGTAGTATTAGAGGGATTGGGCTAACCCTGAAGGACATTGACCTTGGCTAGATATGTATTCACACTATCATTAGCAATACCAAAAGTCATGAGTACTAACCATCAATATTTCTCACTAAATTCTTTTAGTCAACACAAGCAACCAACCACTACACTATTTTTTATCTTTGAAGGAATATAGAAACTCCATACCATGCTATGGAAACCACCCTTTGCCTAGGAGGCCTCCATGAGTTGGGGTAATCTATTTCACAAATTTTGATAGGTCTTGCACCTAGCCCCATTATTCTATAGGCTTGGGGTAATAATTTATATTATATATATAATAAAATATATATTAATTAAATTAAAAACAAATAATAAAAAACATTATTAAAACAAAACAAAACAAAACAAAACAAAACACCATTCAAAACTCATAACACTAAATCCGCGTGCCCATTACATTCATGAAAATAACCCCAAACCTCATGCCCATTCCTTTCATGACAGAAACCACAGAGAGCAGCCAAACCCCGCGAAAGAGTGGAGACCGAGATCCGAGACTGAGGGAATTGAGACTGAGGGCATTGAGATGAGGGCATTGAGACTGAGGGAATTTGAGACTGAGGGCATTGAGACCATCCAGGGTCATCCGAGACTGAGGGAAAGTACACGTGAGATCATCGAGGGCCATTCTAGAACGAGACTGATACCAACAAGGGCCATCCGAGACTGAGGGAAATGAGGGAAACAATGGTATGTGCTTTAAGATACTCTAACCTTCTTCTTCCTCCTTTGGCATTGTGATAAGAATATTTTTGACTTTCTCTATTAGTATGGAGTGTTGCAAGGATGGAATGTGCTTAGGTAGAACACCATGGTTTTGTTGCAATGGAGATGTGGTTGGACTACTAATGTTAACAACAAGACATGTTGGAGGTTCCAAACTAGTATCATTATTCTTACATGTATTCATGATCATGGTTTTCTTTCGCACTAGGCAATTTTTATTTGAATTAGTGGATGTTTGATGATGACCACACCACATTCCATATGTGGGTTTCTTGAAACTATTATTTTGAGAACCTTATGTCTATTTTTTTGCTTCCAATGGAACTTGCAAGATTGGAATTAGATGTCCTTTTGAAAAAGTGATTGAAGAAATTTTGGGGTACTCCTTTTTTGGGTCCACTATATCTCTTGAACTTCCCTTCCAAATTCATTGCAATAAGCATCACTCAACTTGTTCATAGTTAGGAATTCCATTTCTTCCATAAGATACTAGTGCAGTAATGCATTGATTTTGAGAACCCTAAAGCATTTAGAGATTTTATCATTCATCTTAATCAATGTTTGGTGGTACTTTGCAATGAAGTTTAGAATAAACTAGCCTTGATTTAAGTACAATCTCTGTCACTATATGTATGCATCATCAAGGTGTCCCATGGGATAGAAATTATCTTTCAAGGTTGTCTTAAATGATTCCATCATGGTGATGGACCGTTGTGCTTATTTTATCTGATGGGTAGACTATCACCACCATAAGCTTTCATTTTCAACAAATTTGAGAGATACAACAACATTAACTTATTAAAACTATTGAAATCAATGAAGATCCTTGTAGAGGATCTCACCAGTCAATTGAATCTAATGAAATTTCCTCTTAAGTGGATGTTAATCATACACTATTGAATTCTCAATATACTCCAAATTCAATTAAAAAAATAAAAATCAAAATGCAGCAAACCAAGCCGTAGTAGACTGCATTCTTTTTTAATTGTAGAATGATATTATTCCTAGAGATATTCTAGAAGATGCTAATATATCAGGATAGCTTCTATGACATAATTGATGAGAACTAGGTGACCACCTTTTGATATCCACCCGATTGCACCAGAGATATACTATTTTTTAAATCTTTGATCTTTATGATATCATCAATATTGGGTAGCGGGTACCAATCTTTCCAAGAAATGTGCCCTATCCAGGAGTCTTCCATGCAAATATGCAACTTATGCAACAAGACTTTGATGATATTATACATTTATATTGAGCTTACTAAGGAACTCAACGCCATAAGTTATGGAAGACTAAGTCATTGGAATTTATGAAGACCAAGGTCTAAACAAGTCCACACATACCCACTACATTTCATAAACAAGAATGCACACATTTATGAGTTGTGAGCTAAATAATCTCACAAAACTTAATTTTTTGGGGGATTGGTTAATTTCTATAGATTGTTTATTCCAAGATTCTCACACTTGATAGATAACTTAACCAAATTTGAAGAGGGAATTTGAGGAAACAAGGCTTCATCATCTAGACCAAGGTGCAACAACATGTTTTTGAAGAAGTGAATATGTTGAAGCTATGCGCTACACCTATGCTTACACTACTATATGTTGCTCATCCTTTTGATATAGAAGATGATGCATATGACTATGGGATAGGTATTTTTCTGACACAACAATGTCATTCCATTGTGTTTTACTTAGAGACATTCAATGACGCAATCCACAAGTTTTGATGTTATGATAGAGATATGTGCTCCATTTCTTAAGTAGCTCACTAGTGGATACACTATGTATAGGGAAACTAGATTGTTATTCAATCTAACCATAAGCCACTACAGACCTAGAGAAAAATTGAGAACACACCACATATGAAATGTAATTTCTTATAGCAATTCCAATTGATTATCAAACATTTACATTGAAGATATAAAAATGTATAATACTATTCGAGTCGACCACCAATAGCATTCACAGTGGTTCTTAACACAAAAAGGTGTGATATAGAACACTATAAAGAGTTCTACAATACACACATAAATTTTGGGAAAGTTTATGAAACCATTCAATAAGGATGCCATACTACCTACACAAGACTTATTATTTAATTCAGTTGATTTTCATATGAATAAAGATCTTTTTTATTGACTTGATTGGATGTGCTCACTTGCAAGTGAACCTAGGGATTTGTTGATTTGGTAATCTCATTTCTTGAAGTTGGTTGGGCATTTTGTCACATCAAATATAGTTGTAGCTTTACAACAACATTTTTATTCTCCATGTATGAGGCATGATGTTGAGCACCACCTCAATTTTTTTGTTGCATGTCCGATTGCTAAATCATACAATCACCATTTAGGTGTGTATAATCTTTTGATCATGTCCTCTAGATATTATGGATCTGTCAGTGTAGGTTTATGGTTCACCAATGGATAAATTCTAACATGAATGTATGGTTCACCAATGGATAAATTCTAACATGAATGTATGGTTCACCATATCCATAAGAAAATTATGGTTCCTTTTCCATCCCCATGCTAACATATTCACCTCATGATGGTCTTTATCATTGATCTTAGTACATGTAAAGAAAGATTGCATCTTATTTAGAATTGTAGAACTAAATTGAAAATTGCATTTTGAAAAGCATATCATTTATTGGGAATTGAAGTTAGGACTTTGCATTGTGTTCATATTCATTTATTTTAATTGTTGAGTCATAACATCATTAGTTTCACGACCACACCTTTTTTATTAAGCAAGGCCACTAAAAGTAACGCTTATAACTTAAAATTGATTAGTAACGATTTTATTTTCTAGGGTGCACAAACTAGATTAGGATTTAGAGCCTTGGAACAAGATTTTGTGAGTAAAAATATCCAAGGATATTAAATCAGCATATGTGTCTGACTAAGGGAGTGGAGAAATCAATTGTATAAACAGTAATATCAGGAGGCTCTGCTTACACCAGAGTTAAGCACGAGGTCACATGAGTTTGGTTGAAGGGATATTCCCCTGATACCTTCTTAGTGTCAGATATATTTCTGGGGATCTATTCGTATATGGGGATCTTGCTAGCACCTTTACCTCTATGAGAGGCATTGATTTCGAGGTTTCAAGATTTGTTACCCTTCCCTTACGGTGGATCTAACTTACAATTGTTCACCTGTGCATTGGTTATATCATGGTTTCTTAGTTTCTTGACTTAGGTACCACATAGGTTACTTGCAAGGGTTATTCTACATGTACCCTAGGTCAGATAAGGGTCACACAACACACAAAATTTACAAAGGATTAAATCTCTAGGGGGATCTGACTGACTGGTTGTTAATCCCACAAGGGCCCTTATAACTGATTCTGCTACCTCCTATTAGCACTTTGTAAATTTTTTCTGGCTGATAGACAAATGAAAGAGGTAATTGTTTCAACCAACTTTAGAGCTGAGGCACTAGCTTGCTCAACTCATAGAGGGATCTGTCATGTCACTTGATATGTTTTTGGCAATCGATGGCTAGATTTAGTTTATTTTGGGGGTTTTTATAAAATCTACTGGCAAAGAAGGGGAGGAACACTCAGGGCTATGCAGTCAAAATTTTGAAAGTGAATGAAAACAATGACTGGACAATAGAACTCTCCAGAGGATAAAGGCCAAATGAGGAAATGAATATGATTTGTAAATTGTATTTAAGCAGGGTGTGAGAAGAAACAGAAAACAAATAACTGCATCAAATCATTACTGAAATGAATTCTGAATTAGTTAAGAGGAAATTTACACAGTTTAAATTGCTTAAGCCGAGAGCATCACCAGATGAATTCCGAGCTTTTAACTATCCAATTTAAGCATAAGACAATGAAAATGGAATCAAAGAACATAGGAAATACATACAATGAAAGGAGACAAAACTCATATAACCACCATTGGAATCTTTTCATAGAGACTTCAAAATGCTTCTGCATGTGTATTCAATTCAACTCCAGAAAATTACAATAGAGTTCAAAATAACCAAAAAGGTGTCCTTACACTTCTGCAAAACTCTAATACATTTGGAACCTCTAATACTTATACAGTTCCAATTCCTTCTAGTTAGGAATCAATTACAATAGCTGAAACGAATCGTTTCAGATTCTAAAAACTGACTATAATAATTACAAGCCAACGGTTTCGGCAAGCGAACCGATTTACAATGATTAGGAAAAAATGTTTCATAAAATAGAGTCGGATTCCTATGACTGCTCATCTTCCTCTTTTCCATCTGTCTTGCTCCGATCTTCTGTTGAACTCGCCAACCCGGTGACATCTGGAGGTTATTTTCTAGTCCCTGGAAAACTTCATTTTGTCTTACCTAGCCGCACGATCGCCTTCCACTGCGAGTCAAAAGGAATCTCATAATCCATCATTTCTTCTATCAGTATCTCCAACTTGATGCATGTAGCATAAGTCATAGTTGGTAGCCCGATTTTTACTGCCTTAAACTGATTTGAAATCTCAAAGTCTATGGCCAAATATTCCACCAAACTTGGTCCCTTCAGGCTCTCCTCCATAGCTTCAAATTTGGAATGATCCATTCTGCACTGGGTGAGGAGATAATTATATTCCTCTTGATCTTATAATTTCCCTTTGCCATCCCAAAATGGTGGGAGGCCCTTGGTAAACAATTGTTCAAATGTATCCTTAACTCTTGTATACTTTGTTCCATCTGTACAACTTTGGTTTGAACTGAATTGAGAAAATTGTGCTTAGCGATGATCCTCTTGGCCCAAATGATCAGTGTATCTCTTTCCTTTACCCCAATGGTCTGAAGATCGGTAGTGGGAATGGAATTCAGTAGAATTATAGCATTTTGGCCCCATTCTAAGGGATTTTTCGCCAAAGTCTCATTTACAATAGTACACCTACTTCAGGCAATGACAACCAGGATGTCTTTGTCATTTATAAAATTCAACTACACCCTGAACTTAGCAGTTTCAACATCGATAGCATCCCAGATTACATGTTTAGCTCCTTGAAAAAGTACTTTACCTTTCAAACTCGTCTTCAACTTTCTTAACCTCTCTTGCAAATCTTGATTTTCCTTTTAGACTTGGGCCATATTTTATCCTTCATTTTCATCTCTTGTTGTAGCTTTTCGATGATCCCCTTAAGGCTCTTGATTTCTCCTGTCTTCAAGCTTACCTGGGACATAGCCTGAACCAATCCATCAGTGCTTGATCCAGTTTCTGTAGTAGGAGGCACACTAATAGCCATATCTGACGTTACTACCTAACCTTGTGCCCAATTCTCTCTTTCCTTTTCCATCTACAATACTTTGGCTTTGTAATTTAGTGCTTCCTATCTAAATGTCTCCTTTTCTTGTTCTAGGGTAGTTTTATCTGCTGTCTGTGGATGTTTTGTGGTAGACATTTTCAAATTCTTCTTCAGGATTTGGATCATCTTGTCTTTCTCATCTAAGGAAGATTTTACCCCTTGAGGGCCTTCAGATTCCAATCTCTTGACCTTGGTCTACCATGCTCTGCTGGATGCCTTTTTTTGCTTTAATTGTCCATCTAATTTAAGTGCATGGGTTTTCATTCTCAAAACCCTCAAACTCAGACTTAGGTGGTCTAAATATAGCATGTCACTAGCGTTTCTATGGAATTTTAATGTATCAGGGGCACCAATATTTTCATAATTCATCTTTATTTCATACACTTTATCATCATCTGCCACTGCTATGTTAAATGTCTTTCTTTCCACATCCCTGACTGAGAACATGGAAGACTTGTGCTTTGATACCTTCTCCATCTCTGGTAATAAATCTATTATTTCACTATTGGCCATACTTCCTTTCATAACATATTGATTTGCTAAATCTTCTTTGGATTGGTATACTACCCTAGGTGCCTTGTTAAATACATGCTTCTTGCTGCTGAAAGCCCTTGAGCTGCTTTCACCTTCTGGCATGCTTCCTATACCAGCCTCTTCGTTCTTGGTTACACTTTCTACCATCTCCATGCTCGTTTTATCTCTAGGTTCTTCTTCTTCCAAGTCTACTATCTGAGAGGATGGTGTGATTTTCATTTTCTTGAGAACATTTTGCTAACTATTGGCACCCAATGCCTTTGAACTGCTCCTCTTGTTATAAACACTCATCTTTGGAGCTTTAATAATCAATCATGGAGAATTTTTCTGTGTATGGATCTTCTACGGGGCTGACTCTATTTGTTGTGTCTGATCGGGCTGCAAGGAGACATCCATATCTACACAGGTTTCTAGATTTTCCAGTTTATCAAATCCTTCAACATGCTCATGTTCATAGGGGCCTTGTTTTCTCATCAGTCTTATTTTAGATATGACCTGATGCGGATCATATTTCCTCCCTTGTAACTGTGTAAATCTGAATTCATTGAGCTTGGCCTGAATCTAGGGCAAACAAGACCTAGTTTTTACCACAAAGGCCCTTATTATGAAAGGGAACTTCAAGTTAGATTCTGTGTGCATCTTCAAAAAATGTTATGTTTTTGAGATAATTCTTTGCTTGATGAATTCCAAGGAAAAGACTCTATGAGTCAAGAAAACAGGCCAAAGGTAAGGTCTTGATAACCATATACCCAAATCACAGTGGAGTGCATGAAAATCACCCAATATCCTACCCTGTTCTCTGGATTGGGCTGTAAAGAAATCTTCATTTCTTCCAAAGCCATTGGCAGGTTGGTGTTGAATATTAAGCTATAAACTCTGGACATGATCTTGTTTATAAAAATGATCATTGTGATCCTTTTTCATTCAGTCAAGATGAATGCAGCTTCAGGGAACTCTGTCTTATTTGTTTCCAAGAACATTCCTACCAAATGCGTGTAATACCTGAAGTGTCTCAGTGATTGGAAATTTACCAGTTGTTTGTGCATACTATTAGCGATGAACTCTTCAAAATTGATATAGAAAGATTGACTAGACTCTAACTGGAAAAAGGTCAACATAAAACCCAACATGACCTCTACTACAAACTTATCATTATTTAACCCTAAAATTTGACTGAGTATGGAACAAGCCCACTAGACCTCAATAATCATGATGTTTATATTCATAGGCAATGATAGACTCTCAGAATGATATTCGGGTTTAAAAATGGTTTGAAAGAACAGGGTCTTGACCTGGGGGGGACATTCTCTATAGACTGTGATTAGTTTCTCTTCCTTGAAGGGATTCGAGGTTGCTGGGGAAGACTCTCCCTAAGAGTACTGTTCTGCACACCAGCTTATAAATTATGGGAAAGGGAATGTGACTTCGACAATGTAAGGGATTATGGAGGCTTGGGCCATTTTGAGGAAGGGTATTCCTCTCCCGACATTATCTAACAAATTTTCTCTGGATACGGAAATGGGTGAGACAGTTATTTATGTGTCAAATATATCAGAGTCTCTATCAATTAGGGATTTTTATTTAGAGGTGGGATCTTGTTCTATTACAGACATAATGACAGGGTCCCTAGACATGAGGAAAAATATCTGTGAGTGAGAAAATAATGCACAAGTCTGGTGCACTGTTGGGCCTCAGTTCGAACGGAGTGGTTACGCCAAATTTCAAACGTTCGAATGATTTTGAAATATTATAACATAATGACTGGGGGCCCTCCTTTTATATGTGCCTTTTGATATCGGGGGTGAGGAAATTTTTTTTTGGGTAGACCTCTTTTCTTCCTGATATTCCTCTAGTGGCGCCACGTGGTCGTGCGCCGAAACCATGTTATTACCATCGGCCCTCTTTCACATAATTAATCCTCATGCTATTTCTCCAAATGATACAATTGCTGACCATTGATATATGGTATCTGAGATCCGTAGTTCATCAGGTCCCATCACCTTCACGTCTCCGCTAAATTTATCCATATTCCACTAGATGTGACCTTATCCTCCAAACTATCTCACATCCATACTGATGTAGCTCCTCGCTAAATTTTCGAAACTTGGATTCCATCAAAGAGAATTGTTATGGTGATAACATAGGCTCCTATTGGGGATGTTATCCTCCCTACAAGGTAGAAAAGAACAGTAGACCATGTGCCTACCCATTGGGTTGTAATTTATTCTTGCTGTCTGAATCCTCCATCCTTTATTCAAAAACTAAAAAATCAACCCAACATAGCTCAGGGCCTTCACCTCGGGATTTAACTATGCTTCTTTTATTCCAACTTCTTCATGCAAACAGAAAACACTAAAATGATTATATACAATGAATGGAAGGGGTGATAATTGTTTAAACAATATACTGTTTGAGGAACCTTCCATTCATAGACCATCCTCCTCCGACGTCTCCATTAATCTCCTGTAATATGTAGGCATTGCTTCCATGATATGCTGCGATATTGAATGGGCCCAACAATAGGTGATCAAAATTCCCATGTTTTCCCTTATCTTCATCTATGATATCCCATTTTAGCACCAAGTCTCCTGGTTTGAAGTTATCCACCTTGGTATGTCTGTCGAAAGCTTCTTTGATCTTGTCTTGGCACAGTTGAGTATTGTCGAAATATTTCTCTCAGGTTTTGTATACACTGATGAGTTCATCCTTCCTCCTTCGAGTGGCATTTGTGTATGCATCCTCCTCCTGTAACAACCTCATTACTGGCAACCCCAATGTAGTGGGAATAATTTCTTCAGTGCCATAGACGATCTGAAATGGTGAGGTGTCAATGGACCTCTTTGGGGTGATCCTATCAGCCCATAATGCATGAATGGGATTTTTGTGCCAAGCCTTTTTATTTTCTAGCAACAACTTTTTTATAATTTTGGTGAGGCTCTTGTTTTATGAATTAGCTAGCCCATTTCCCCGAGGGTAATAAGAAGTGGAGTGGCCAAGTGCTATGTTGTACTTGCTGCAAAATTTCTCCATCTTTTCAGACTTAAAGGCTATTGCGTTGATTGTGATGATTTTGATTGGACATCTGAACCTGGACAAAATATTTTCTTCTAAAAACTGGATGATAACAACATCCGTCGCTTTCCTGGTGGGTACTGCCTCGATCCATTTAGTGAAATAATTTGTTGCTGTCAAAATCCACTTGTGTTGGGATGAAGACTGCAGATGCATCTCCCCTATAAAGTCAATACCCCATTGTATAAAAGGAGCTTCCATAGATATGGGCTTCAATGGTAGAGGCTGCAATTAGCTTTCCCCTCGAAAATATGACATTCATGGCATCTTGAAACCCCTTTATAGACATCAGAAAAAATGGTGGGTTAATAGAAACCGACTCTCAATATTTTTTGTACAGTATTTTTCCAATAATGATGACCTCCACATTCACCCTTATGGAATTCTCTGATGGTCTTCTCAGCTTCTTCTTCTAGCAGACAACTCAATAAGATTTTCCTAGGGTCCTTCCAATATAGAGATTTATTTATTATGAAAAATTTTGTTTCCTTTAGCTTCAAGAATATTTCCTTTGTCTTACTTAATTCAGGAGGAGCCTGCAAATTCTTTAATAAAAAGATGATATATGCATACCATGTGGAATCAATAAACTTCTGGGATATTTGTGGAGTCTCCTTCTCCTCTTCTGCACCCTCTGATAGGTCTGCAATGAAATTTATTCCTAAGAGTTCACAATTGGTGTATGCAATCAACTTTGTAAGCACCTGTCCCTTGATCAATTTGGTGGGTTTGATCTCAAGGTCATATTCTAACAACACTTCTATCCATTTACCTCTTTTTCCTTCAGGATCCGACAGGGTTAGGATGTCCTTTATTGAGCTACTGGGTACATAAGCAGTAGTATGGGAATGTAGGATGTAAACTCTAAATTCTTTCAAGGCCCTGAATAAAGCATATGCTTGCTTCTCCATGATGTCATACTTCAAAGGAGCATCCCTCAATGTCTTGTTGTAATATGCTATGGGCTTCTCAAAATTATGGTCATTTTTCTAGAGCAAAACACTAGCAATTGTATGCTCTGAGGCAAAAGAGAACAATATAAAATCCTTTTCAAAATTAGAACTAGCTAGTACAGGAGGCTTGGTCAATGCCACCTTGATGTCTTCAAAGGATTTTTTGGCCTCAGGAATCCATTTTATTTAATTTCCCTTCTTGAGCATGTTGGTGATGTGTTTTATGATGTCAGCCAAATTTGGGGTAAACCTTCTCAGAAAATTTACTTTCCCCATGAAATATTGAACCTCCTTTTTACTTCTGGGTATGCCAATTTTCAAGATTCCCTCAACTATGCTGGGATCTATCTTTATCCCTTCTTTCGAAATAATATGACCCGGTATCTTTCCTTCTTCCATGGAAAATTTTGACTTCTTAGGATTCAATGATATACCAAACTTCCTACATTTTTCAAATTCCCTTCTTAGATGTTTGAGGTGTTCCTCATCCGAAGCAGAATACACAGTGATATCGTCCAGGCAGATAACAATGAACTTGTCTTTTTCATCAGCAAAAATGATGTCCATAGCTCTCTGTAATGTTTCCCCTGCATTCATGAGCCTGAAAGGCATCTTGGCATACATGAATGTTCCCCATGGCATTGTGAATGTTGATTTTTCTTGATCATCAGGATGCACCATGACCTGATTGTATCCAGAGAAACCATCCAACATTGTCATTTTCTGAGAGTTTACTACCTTCTATAAAATTTGGTCCATTTTAGGCAACGAGTAGTTTTATTTTAGAGACACCTTGTTTAGATTTCTGAAATCCACACACAACTTGATCTCTCCACTCTTTTTTTTTACTGGCACCAGATTTTCTACTCATTTGGAAAACTCAGGGATATTATGATTTTGGCTTCGAATAGTTTCTTCACCTCTTTCTCAATCAGGGGTAGCAACAAAGGGTTTATCCTTCTCAATTTTTGTTTGAATGGTTTGTAATATTCTTTGATTGGGATAACATGTTGAATTATACTGGTGTCATTTACTTTCAAATCATCATATCTCCAAGAAAAAACATCATGGAATTCTTTCATTAACTTGACATACCTTTCCTTGACTTCGGGGCTAAGCTTTCTGGATAGTTTAATGATCTTTGGATCCTCTTGAGTCCCAATATTGTAGTCCTCCATGCCCCCTTCATTTACTGTGATTTTTTGACTTCTTTCCACATCGTTCTTATCAAAGAGTTTCTCCCGTGGAACTAGACCCTTGGGAATGATGTTACTCTTCAGCTGAACTATGTCTCTACCCGCAATTTGATTGTCAAAGTACCCTTCTTTTGTGAAAGCAACTGCATCTACTTCTTCATCACAGTATTCTTCATCAATGTTCATATTCTCAAATTCATTTTCCATTTTGAGGAAGTTTTCTATCTGTTTGTCATCTTCAAAAAAATTTCAGTACTTAATATTATTTGGTACTGCTGGCATGTATTTGACATCAACCTCATATTTTTTACTAGGGAAGATTGAAACTTTGAAGACTGTTGTTGACGTAGCCAAGGCATCAACAATCTGATTCTTCTCTCTTGGAATTGATGAAAGATTATATTCTGGAAAGTTCTCAAGGAGATATAGCACAAGGTTTCTATATGCCCTCATCCTGGGCTGCTTTTCTTGGTATATGCCTTTGATTTGATTGATAATCATCTTAGAGTCTCCTTGTACAACAATTCTTTTCGCACCCAACTCTTTCAAAACTTTCAACCCCAATATTAATTCTTCATATTATGCCATGTTGTTTGTGCACTTGAAAACAAGTTTATAAGAACACAACTTTGAATCTCCTTTGGGGTGATTGATCCAAACGCCAACCCCTTTTCCCTCTCTGCAGGAAGCTCCATCAAAACTCATCTTCCATATTTAATCTTCTGGATCATCCTGCTGCTCTGAAAACTTCTCAATCTTCTGCTCAGATCTCCCTTTTTCGGCAATGTTGATTTCTGGTTCCCCTTCTTCAAGACACAGGTTGTTGAAGAAAATGGAAGACCCTAACTTAGTTTCCGCAGAGTAGATGGGATGATTACTAGGCTATGAATTTTTGATGACCATATATTTGAGCAACACCTCTCTTTACAATCTTCTATCTTGACCAAAAACAAGGATGGTGGCATATGACATGTCCATCTGGAGAGTTCCCTTTAATTTTGCAGCCCACGACCTAGACAACAACATGCCAAATTTGGGGGGAATATCCGCAACCACTACATCCATAACCATATTCTTTTCTGGGATTTGTGCCAATGACACCACCAGGTCTTTGATCAGGCTAAGGCATTTCACCTTTCTTGAATTGAAAGAGAACAGATCTTTATCAGACCTTGTGATATCCAGGCCCAATTGGTCCATGACCACTTTGGGCATTAGGTTGCGAGATTCTCCAGAATCCAACATAACATTGTGCAGAGTCATATCATGGACCTTTCGACTCACATAAAAAGGGGGGGCTTCTTCAGTATCACTATTTTCCTCCACGTGTGGGCCAAATAAGATGGTCAAGTGACCATCTTGTATGCTCAGGGTATCATAAGTTTGTTCCATCTTCAACATTTTGATGATCTGATTCATATACTCAGTGTTCTTGATTAATTCATTGAAAGGCACAAAATTTTTAATCTTGGCCATCTCACTTTCAAAATTAAAGGAGGATGAGGTTTTCTCTACCTCTTTGGTGACTATTTCCTTCCTTGTATCCGGTATTTTATTCTGAGGCTCTTCCT
Organism: Picea mariana; assembly: GCA_032191745.1. Classification (NCBI taxonomy): domain Eukaryota; kingdom Viridiplantae; phylum Streptophyta; class Pinopsida; order Pinales; family Pinaceae; genus Picea; species Picea mariana. The sequence goes on along the minus strand of JASDQU010680744.1, from coordinate 12,223 downwards.
TCTGCTTTCATTTGTCTACAACATCCTTTGCAGCATAATCCTTTTTGGGTTGATTTGAAGAGGGTATGTTACTCTAATCGTTTTTGGTGAGGTTTCTCTTTGGAGGATTTCCCTTTGGAGGGTTGGAGGTACTTTTTTATTTTGAAGGTTATATTGTCTTTGGAATTACATGATGGAATTTTTCAATCCTATCTCGTAATCTTCCCTTTCTACCGATACCCTTTCCTCCTCATCTTGCAAAAATATCTCACTTGCATCCATGAACTGGTCATGTTCTTCTTTAGTCAAAAATACCTCAGTTTCTTTATCATGACAATAGTTCATTTTGTCTTCAAAATATCCATAATAATTCTCATTTACATAATTATTTTGAAAAGGAGGCCTTATTTGTTGTTCCCCCTGATTTCCTTGGTTTCCCTGATTCACCCGATCTGCTGGATTCACCTGATTCATTTTCTCTCTTTGTCTAATTTGTGGGATTGTTGGTCTCCTCGGATTTCTAGGTGGACCATCAGCCTGTTCTTTGGGGTTAGACCTATTACCTAGGGCCATTCTTTCCATCATTCTCTCCATGCTTCTCATCATTGTTTCAAATCTTTCTTCCAAGGTTTGTGAGGTTGAACGCTGGGCCTTATCTTGAGTTTTGTTCATGTCTCTTCTAGAGTCGTCTTTTATCTTTCCTAAAGCCATTAGATTCACTTTGAATTCTATGGCATCAATCATCATATCATCTAATGTAGTAGATCTTCATTCTCTCAATAATAAAGCAAAATCACTTTCAAAATAATCAGTATATTTGAGCTTAGCAACTTTGGGGGGGGGGGTTTACCTCAGCAGGAATCAAATTATAAACCTTCATGAATCTGGTTGAAAACCCTTGCATAGATTCGTCAGGTGATCTCTTCATGTTGTTATACTGGGTCAACAACTGAAGGGGATTTTTCTTGTCTCCCCATTTTGCAAGGAAGTTGGTTTCAAAGGCTTCGAAATTTACAATATTGGTCACCAGAAGAGATTTGAACCACTTCCTCACTTCTCCTGCAAGATTTTGTGTAAACAAACTCTTTTTTACATATTCAAAGTCCACCTCCTCTAAGTCTATGAAATCATTAAACCAATATAGGTGCTTCTGGGATGATATGTTACCTTCAACATCATATAGTTTGATACTTAGGTTATAATCTTGAGGTAAATCATGTAATTGAGCAGGCAGTATGAGGGGAGAAAATATAGCTGCCATGGTTGCTGTGAGGGGTCAGAGTGGTTGTTGGTTCTGAGCAGAAATCACTATAGGCCTGGCCGATGTGGCTAAAATCAAATCTTGGAATCTTTTTTTGTCAAAGATGGCTTCATCTAAACAGGATTCAAATTTAGTTCTGAATAGAGTTTGGTCACATTTCACATCAAACTCAAGGTCTTCAATACTTGTCACTCCATCCTTGGGTAAGGAAAGGTATTGATATGGACGCAACATTGGGTTTACTGGATTTTCTTTTCTTTTATGTACAATCTTCTCAGGGTTAGACATAAGGATTGCAACTTCTGGGTCTGGGTTGCTTCTGGTGTGAATTCTCTTAGGAGCTAGGATTTCAAGTTCACACTGCTTGGTGCAATTGGTCTATCATTAATGGAGTTGCTAGGGTAATAATAATAACCTCATCCAATAATGTATTCGATCCACTATCACCCTCAGGTATCGAAACTAAGCTTAAAGTCATTTTTCCCAGGGAATATTTTTCAATTTTGTCCCCGATAATGGTGCCAGAATGTTAGAACTCTGTAAATTTTGTCCAACTGATAGAAAAATGACAAAGGTAACTGTTTCAACCAACTTTAGAGATGAGGCACTACCCTTCTCAACTCAGAGAGGGCTCTCTCATGTCACTTGATATTTCTTTGGCAATCGATGGCTAGATTTAGTTTGTTTTGGGGGTTTTTATAAAATTTGTTGGCAAAGAAGGGGAGGAACACTCAGGGCTATGGAGTCAAAATTATGAAAGTGAATGAAAACAATGAGTGGCCGGTAGAACTCTCCAGAGGATATAGGTCAAATGAGGTAATGAATATGAGTTGTAAATTGTATTTAAGCAAGGTGTGAGAAGAAATATAAAACAAATAATTGCATCAGAGCATTACTGAAATGAATTTTGAATTAGTTAAGAGGAAATTTACACAATTTAAATTGCTTAAGCCAAGAGCATCACAGGATGAATTTTGAGCTTTTAACTATCCAATTTAAATAGAAGATAGTGCAAATGGAATCAAAGAACACAAGAAATACATACAATGAAAGGAGACAAAACTCATATCACCACCATTGGAATGTTTTCATACAGATTTCAAAATGCTTCTACATGTTTATTCAATTCAACTCCAGAAAATTACAATAGAGTTCAAAATAACCAAAAAGGTTCCCTTGCACTTTTGCCAACCTATAATACATTTGGAACCTCTAATACTTATACAGTTCCAGTTCCTTCTAGTTAGGAATTGATTACAATAGATGAAATGAATTGTTTCAGATTCTAAAAACTGACTATAATAATTACAAGCCAACTGTTTCGATAGGCGAACCGACTTACAATGATTAGGAAAAAACATTTAATAAAGTAGAGCCAGATTCCTCTGACTGGTTAGCTTCCTCTTCGCCATCTGTCTTGCTCTGATTTTCTATTGAATTCGCCAACCCAGTGACATCTGGAGGCTATTTGTTGGTCCCTGGAAAACTGCATTTTGTCTTACCTAGCCACACAATCTCCTTCCACTGTGAGTCAAAAGGAATCTCGTAATCCATCATTTCTTTTATCATAATCTCCAAGTCGATGCATGTAGCATAAGTCATAGTTGGCAGCCCAATTTTTATTGCCTTAAACTGATTTAAAATCTCAAAGTCTATGGCCAAATATTCCACCAGAATTGGTCCCTTCAGGTTCTCCACCATAGCTTCAAATTTGGAATGATCCATTATGCACTGGGTGAGGAAAGAATTATATTCCTCTTGATCATATAATTTCCCTTTACCATCCCAAAATGGTGGTAGGCCCTTGATAAACAATTGTTCAAATGTATCCTTAAACTCTAGTATACTTTGTTCCATCTGTACAGCTTTGGTTTGAACTGACTTGAGAAAATTGTGCTTAGCAATGATCCTCCTGGCCCAAATGATCAATGTAGTTTTTTCCTTTACCCCAATGGTCTAAAGATTGATAGTGGGGACGAAATTCAACAGACTTATAGCGTTCTGGTCCCATTCTGAGATATTTTTCACCAGTGTCTCATTTACAACAGTACACCTGCTTCGGGCAGTGATAGCCATGATGTCTTTTTCATTTATAAAATTCAATTTCACCCTAAACTTAGTAGCTTCAATAGTGATAGCATCCTAGATTACATGTTTAGCTCCATGCAAAAGTAATTTACCTTTCAACCTCGTCTTCAGCTTTGCTTACCCTGTCTTGCAAATCTTGATTTTCCATTTGGACTTGGGCCATATTTTCATCCTTCATTTTCATCTCTTGCTGCATCTTTTCTATGATTACCTTAAGTATCTTGATTTATCCTATCTTCAAGCTTACCTGGGACATATCCTGAACCAATCCATCAGTGCTTGATCCAGTTTTTGTAGTAGGAGGCACACTAACAACCATATATGACATTACTGCCTGACCTTGTGACCAATTCTCTCTTTCCTTTTCCACCTACATTACTTTGGCTTTGTAATTTAGTGCTTCCTATCTAAATGTATCCTTTTCTTGTTCTAGGGTAGCCATCTCTGTTGTCTGTGGATGTTCTATGGTAGACATTTTCAACTTCTTCTTCAGACTTTGGATCATCTTATCTTTCTCTTCTAAGGAAGATTTTACCCCTTGAGGGCCTTCATATTCCAATCTCTTCACCTAGGTATGCCATGTTGTGCTGGATGCCTTTTCCTGCTTCAATTGTCCATCTAATTTAAGTGCATGGCTCATCTATCTTGAAACCCTCAAACTCAAACTTAGGTAGTCTGAATATAACATGTCACTGGCATTTCTGTGGAATTTTACCTTATCTGGGGCACCAATATTTTCATAATTCAGCTTGATTTCAAACACTTTATCATCATCTGCCACTGCTATGTTAAATGTATTTCTTTCCACATCCCTAACTGAGAACAGGGAAGATTTGTGCTTTGAGACCTTCTCCACCTTTGGTAATAAATATGTTATTTCACTATTGGCCATACCTCCTTTCACAACATATTGATTTGCTAAATCTTCTTTGGATTGGTATACCACCCTAGGTGCCTTGTTAAATACGTGCTTCTTGCTGCTGAAATCCCTTGAGTTTCTTTCACCTTGTGGCATGCTTCCTATATCAGCCTCTTCATTCTTGGTTTCACTTTCGACCATCTCCATGCTCATTTTCTCTCTAGTTTCTTCTTCTTCTAGGTCTACTATCTGAGAGGATTGTGTGATTTTCATTTTCTTGAGAACATTTTGCTGACTGCTGGCACACAATGCCTCTGAACTGCTCCTCTTGTTATAAACACTCATCTTTGGATCTTTAATAATCAATCTTGGAGAATTTTTCTGTGTGTGGATCTGCTGCGGGGCTGACTCTATTTGTTGTGTCTAATCAACCTGCAAGGTGACATCCATATCTGTACAGGTTTCCGGATTTTCCATTTTATCAAATCCTTCAACATGCTCATGTTCATAGGGGCCTTGTTTTCTCATGACCTGATGCGGATCATATTTCCTCCCTTGTAACTATGTAAATTCAAATTCATTGATCTTGGCCTAAATCTGGGGCAAACAGGACATAGTATTTACCACAAAGGGCCCTATTAGGAAATGGAACTTCAAGTTAGATGCTTTGTGCATATTCAGAAAATGTTCTATTTCTAAGATGATTCTTTGCCTAATGAATTCATAGGCAAAGACTCTGGGAGTCAAGAAAACAGGAAAAAGGTAAGGTCCCTCTTGATAACCATATACCCAAGTCACAGTGGAGTGCATGAACAACACCCAATCTCCTACCCTATCCTTTGGATTGGGCTGTAAAGAACTCCTCATTTCTTCCAAAACCCTTTGCAGGCCAGTGCTGAAGATTAAGCTATAAACTATGGACATGATATTGTTTATAAACATGAGCATTGTGATCCTTTTGCATTTAGTTGAGATTAATGCAGCTTCAGGGAACTCTGTCTTATTCATTTCCAAGAACATTCTTAGTAAGTGCGTGTAATACCTAAAGTGTCTCAGTGATTGGAAATTTACCAGCTGTTTCTGCATACTATCAGTGATGAACTCTTCAAAACTGATACAGACCGACTGACTGGACTCTGACTAGAAAAAGGTAAATATAAAACCCAACATGACCTCTACTACAAACTTATTGTTATCTAACCCTAAAATTTGACTCAGTATGGAACAAGCCCACTGGACCTCAATAATCATGACGTTTATATTCATAGGCAACGACCGACTCTCAGAATGATATTCAGGTTTAACAATGGTTTGCAAGAATAGGGTCTTGACCTCGGGGGGACATTCTCTGTAGACTATGATTAGTTTTTCTTCCTCGAAGGGATTTGACGCTGCGGGGGAATAATCTAGTGTATTGAGGGAGTGTCAAATCGACGAGCTGTCTACTCTGCATAAGACCTCTGACCCTAACTGATTCAAAATGACATTTTCTCCCTGAGAGTATTGTTCTGCACATTAAATTATAAATTATGGGAAAGGGAATGCGACTTAGATGGCGTAAGGGACTATGGAGTCTTAGGCCGCTTTGAGGAAGGGTATTCATTTCCCGACATTGTCTAACAAATTGGCTCTGGATATGGAAATGGGTGAGACAATTATTTATGTTTCAAATATATCAGAGTCTCTATCAATTAGGGCTTATTCTTTAAAGGTGGGATCTTGTTCTATTACAAACATAATGATAGGGTCCCTGTACATGATGAAAATACCTATGAGTGAGTGAAGAATGCGCAAGTCTGGTGCATTGTTGAGCCTTAGTTTGAATCGAGTGGTTGCACCAAATTTCAAATGTTCGAATGATTTTGAAATACCATAAAATAATGACTAGGGTCCCTCCTTTTATATGTGCCTTTTGATATCGAGGTCAAGGAAAATATTTTTGGGTAGACCTCTTTTCGTCCCAATATGCCTCTGGTGGCACCATGTGGTCATGCGCCGAAACCATGCTATTTCCATCGACCCACTTTCACATAATTAAACCTCATGCTAGTTCTCCGCACGATACGGTTGCTAACCGTTGATCTATGGTGTCTGAGATCTGTGGTTCACCACATCCCATCACCTTCGCGTCTTCGCTAGATTTATCCATATTCCGCCAAATGTGACCTTATTCTCCAAACTATTGTGCCTCCATACCGATGTAGCTCCTCGCTAAATTTGTGAGACTTGGATTCCTTCAAAGAGAATTGTTATGGTGATAACACCTCCGATCTTTAGCAGAGGAGTCTCAGGCCCCTCTTGGGAGAGGCATACCTACTTTAGAGAGGGATGCCCCTTTCAACCACTTTATCATGTTTGTTTGCATATTGGCCTTTTTTTTATTTTACTTTGGTGTGCTCTTTTATTAATAGTTGGCCTTAGGATTTTTTGTGTTTTATATCACGAATATTGATTCATCTTGGAGCCAAACCAACTTCCTTGCAGGTCTTGCCGCTTGTTACAGTTACCATCGCATTTTGAGTCTTTGCCTTCTAAAAGGTGTAAAGTTATCATACGTGGTACATACACCTCCACTTACCAGACTTGTGATCGTATGAGGATGAGTAATGAATCGAGTCAGAATGATAATAGGAGTCCTTCAACTCCCATACCCACTATAGTCAACGATACTCCTTCGACACCTTCAACATCTATGGTTGTAGTGCTAGAGGTTCCTATCATCACACATGTCCATTGTATAATCAATACTCAACCTCTAGCCACGCCATCTTTTGGGTCCCTTTGTCACTCGTCGGGCTACAATATTCAGTCCATCCCTATATCATTTGGAAATGTTTGGGAGTAGTCTAATATACCTCTTTGTTTTCCTTGAAAATAACTCTCAGTAATACAATAGTTGTAGCATAAAAAAATAAAGTGATGGATTGAGACTAGTGCCTATACTAATTGGGAAAATGGAGTTAATAAAGGAATCACGAGGTTGAAAATAGATTAATGGGAGTGGTGAAAAGTGTTGTTACAACATGCTGGACCTCACCATGAATGCTTGATTAAATTGCTAGAAATTAACAAAGTGGAGTCCCTTACAAAGGTTCTCTACGTATGCACATGCTAGGAAACACAGAGTGATCTTATCCCAAGTTCAAAGGAACAATGAAACCTGTTAAGTACCTATACCAGATCTGCAAATATACTTCAGAAATAACCAAGAATAAACCATAAATCATTCACCATAACATGAACACAAGAAATAGAGAAAACCCTTGAGGTAGGAAAACACCAT
>JASDQU010680743.1:0-41908 GCA_032191745.1 Picea mariana | reverse complement strand
TCCTCTTCTTTATCTACTTCGTCATCACCTCCCCCTCCAGGTGAGTCTGAAGCAGTCTCTTTTAAGGCAATGTTCAGCTCTTGTACCTCTTCCTTTTTCTTCCTTCTTCTATTATTGGGTGCATCATACTCTTCACGAGTAACCATAGGACTTCCAATGAGGTCGGGGTCAGACAGTTCTTCCTGGTCGACTGGTATAAGGAGCTCCACAGGCCACTCCTTAGTTATTTCTTCCATGTCCTCCTCAGTGAGCTTATAATAAGATTGGAACTATTCTTTATGTTCGTCTCCGCGCGCATTGATATAAATAAAATGTCTATCTATGCAAAACTTCACAAATGGTATGAACCTATGCAGGGTGTTTGTCGTCATATGAGGGAAAGAATCAATATCCCTCTTAAACTATAGGAAGTAGGTGTGGAACACCGCCTTTGACTACGATTGTTTCTCCATGTATGATGTCGCTCTAATACCAGAGTGTTGTGAACTTTGCAACTAGGGGTTCAAATGGCTCAATCTCAGGGAAGGTCACTCCTTCCGGCATCTTCCAGGCAATGAAGGCAATGAGGATCAATAGCCAACTAAAATGAAACTCATAGCCCTGATCCTAAGCTTTTTGGAAGTATTGTTCTAACTGGTTGACGAGGTAACTCGCAAAGTTCATATGTAGTCCCTCAATGTATTTTCTCATGAGGTCAACAACGAACTCCGTGACCTGCGTGGGTCTATTCTTCCTTACTAGCTTACTAGCGATCAACTGGTAGGCTAGGTGCACTATGCCATTCTGAATGGAAGATACCTTGTAGCCTCGCTTCCCCTTTTCCACATCGCCATAGGTATATTTAATTTTTTACACCAGGGCACGGTCTGCAACCTTCCCTGGATAAAATTCTTGTGGCTCTAGTCCTTGCATGCTTAATCCGGTGATCTAATGGATCAGTTCCGAATCGATGGTGATGCATCTTTCTAGCCATAGATAACCTCAATGGAAGTAAGAAAATAGGATTTTAATGCACATGTTAGACTCTTGATGCCTTCCAAAGTGTGGTATCTTCATCACGTTCAGGATAGTGGACCTCGCGATGTCCATAGTCCATGACTGGGGGATGATATTTGACTTCTTCCCTTCTTGGTAAAATACTTGTGTGGGGTGAGAATTCCATAGTTCTTGCAGTCTCCCAAGTTGAAGTCACTGATCTTCAACATCATGATTTTTCGTAATTATGGTCCTACTACACGTATCCCCTTCGGGAGGTACGCAGTAATCAAGGTGTAGTCGAAGTCCCTCGGGAAACTATCACAGCTCACCATGCCAACTAGAGGTAGGATATAGTCAGCCATGATAGATGGGATGAGCTTCACATTCATCGATTCATCACGATGCTTGGTTTTGTTCTTTGTCTTAGCTCGGGATGGTCTAGATCCACGAGCAGTTGATGGGGATGCTTGCACTCCTCTTGTTGACTAGGCTTGGACTCCTGTGGACATGAACTTCTCAGCCATGAGGTCTATGAGGATCTCTTTGAGGGATTTCTCTATTGCACTGAAGTCACTTGACATGCATGCTCGATATTAGGTATCTCAGGTTGGTGATCAAATACTCGATGTAATAGAATTGGTAGCGAGGTCTCAAATAGGCACAATGCAAAAGAAACTAGTTCTTTATGGGCTCAAATAATGACTGTTTGCAAAAGTGTTCTCGGTGAAACACTTGATGGGATAAATAGCTAACATCGTAATGGATTCCTCCAACGGGTAGGAACGCCTTAATCAATGAAATTCTATTCATTATGGTGTGGTCCCAATGGTCTAATGGTGATATTTCTGGCCATAACTGTGGTTCGAGCCATTTTGGACCATCGGGATAACGGTCGGGATGCCTTTAATGGTCATATTTCTTCTCCATGGCGAAGTGACAATATTCGCTATTCTGATATCTCGATGAAGTTCTAGTTCTGCAAACCTTCCTTCTATGAAGTCCTCTTTGGAACTTTCTGCAATTTTTCGAACTTTGCTTTCTTCTTACCAAGCTTTCTGGCTTTCTTTCTTGCAAGTTGAGTCACTGGGTTCCTCTTTCCATTTTTATTATTATCTCCTCTTGGTATAGTAAATTCACATTGCTGCGGGTCGTTCAAGGGTTCTGAGAGTAATACTTCTTCTTTTACTGGAATAGGTGCTCTACTCTCTTGTACAAACAGGTGTTTCAAGTCTTGATGTGTTCTTTCAACTTCGACGTCTAGATATATGGTCCTCAATAGCTTTGATTGGTCCTCTTGTTCTTCCAGTAAGTGCGCTATTCTCCTAGACATGAAATCCCTTAGTTCTTGCTTTTTTTTGTTTTAGAGCTTCCTGTTCTTATTTCCTTTGTATATGATCTTTCTCAACCCAACTTTTTCCAGCAAAATAGCAAATGGGGCATTGTTCTCAACAAATTTAACGACCTCAAATTCTTCCTCTGTCGAAGTTCCATGAGTACTCATAGATGTCTAGGTAACTCTTCCACATAGGGTTATCATCTTTCCTCTAAATAATCCTATTCTTCCCAATGAAGGAACCATAGCAGGCTTTCCCAAAATTTCCCAAGTTATTTTTGTCATGATACTCACCTGTTTTTCCTCATCTAGAACACAATCTATGTCGAAGTCTCCTATTCTTGTTTCTATGCAATCCTTCTCATTTAAGATCTATGATAAGTTGATATCTCTGTGGTCATTCAGGGTTTCTTTCATCTGTAGTAATACAGTCTCTGATTCTTTCTGGGGTTCTATCATATCCTTAAATTCTTGGATTTTCTCATGGTTTTCTTATCTCATATTCATCTTTTCAACTTTAGAAATCATCTAGGGAAATCCAAACTTCATGGTCCATAGATTTACAGCAAAGACAACTAGGACCTCTAACAGAGCATTCCTTAGCAATATGTCCCGGTCTTCTACAACTATAACAAAGAGTTAATCCTCTCTTTATTTTAAATGACCCCCAACCTTTCTTGTACTGCACACTGGGATCATAGTAACTAACCTGCAAAAATTTATTTCTAGGATCCTTCATCCATTTGTTAGTCCAAACATTCTTTCTATGCATAGGAATAACACATCTTTCACTATTCTTATCAGATCTACTCATATCCAATATTATTTCTTCTAGTTGTGCCCTGGTTTTCATACTAGGAAAAAATCTATTAGACATACCTAGATCCATTCTTTCGAAACAAAAATTTTCACTTATCTTACCTTTCTCAGAGAACAAAGGTTTATGATCTTACCTATTTTCTTCATATCTGACTCCTTTCTTAGCACAGAGCTTAGAATTCAAGTAGAATACTATGCACTAAAGAAACATATATACGCACAGAGATTTCTTTTCTTCAATTCCTAGCAATCATAGTTTCAGGTCCTAGCAATAGAACCATTTTTGGCACAGGGGCAGACCCGGTGTTCAATGCTTCAACAACACACCAACAAAACTCTAACTACCGGCCCTTTCGGAAACACCTGCGAAGAAGATGAAGTCTCACCTGAGGTAGAGGCAGGGGTGGTTGTAGGACTCAAGTGTCTACAACCTAGATGGGACACATATCTGTGATTACAACACTTAACAGAGAAATTAGCAGTTAACATTCATTAATATTCACTTCGCAAGGGAAAACCCTAATTACAGAACAACATAGTATTCACAAGATCTAATACATCCAAGCACTTAGCATATAGAAATAGATCAGATATAGCATTCATTCCCATTACTAATCACTAAGCTACTATTATATCAGGTGCATCTAACATATATTATTGCATTAAACATAAATCACATCAATAACATAACAACTATAATGCACAAAGCAACCAGAACAAAAGATATACGTGGTTCACCCCAGTGTGGGGATACGTCCAACAAATCTTCTCTTCTTTATGGTCTTCTTTCAATCTTCTATAAGCACAGAGCCACAAGAACCCACTCTGCATAGGATAAGAGATCTACACGCCGCTCCAGACTCTCCTTCCCCGAGCTAGGTTACAACACAAATCCTCTTTACAGTCACTTGCACTTAGCTCTGCAAGTTCTCATGCACACAGTATGCACAAAGCTAAATCAATCACATAGATCCAACTACTTACATCACTTGCACTTAGCACAATATAGAACTTAGCACTACGTCTCTCCTACTTACATCGCCTAGATTTCTATTTATACGTTACAAAAGGGTCCAGGTCATGGGTAAACCCATGGGCCGACATCCCATACCCGTTACATAAACCCTTAACCCAAAAATTCCCTAAGAAGGGGTTGATATCCCACGATCTCCACTTCTCCTTGCCCTCTGCCTTCGACCAGCCTGTCGAAGTCCCGAAATTGGTCAAACATGACCAAGGTTCTCCAAAACTTGTTCAAGGGCCAACATGATCCTTGGACCCTACCTTCCTCGATTGTTTCTTGGGAAGTTCAATTGCAGTTGGAATGGCCATGCCGCTATCAGAAAAAGATATAGCATATCAAGTTGTTCTTGACTCTTCCACTGATCCTGATCTTATTACCTCACAGACGGATGAGGAGGATACTGTTCTTAAGCCCGTGTGGGCCACTTCGTCATTTTGATCACATGACTACTTCGATGGGAATTTTCCATCATATGAAGCTATCATTGAGGCCATGAATGGTTCTAACAAACCTTAGGATGATATTCATCATCGCTCTTATTTTCTTCCAGAGCTTGATAGAATCAATGAAGATGAATTTCGATCTACTCTGAGTGAAATAGTCGGTCATGTCATAGTTCAGCTTGATACACACAACATTTGTGTTGAAGGAAATATGGTGAGTATATATGCTACCGTCGTGATCAATATCTCTCATACCCTTGGCAAGATTGAAAATATACACATCAGTGCGGATTGTTTGCCAGAAGAAATCTTGATCTACACCGAGCTCTTCAAGGAAGTCCGAGATGTATTTTCTTGGTCATATGAAGAGATGTCAAGAATCGACCCTCGAATTTTAGAACATGAGATTAAAACTTACCCGGATGCTAAGACCGTTTGACAACATCTTAGAGTTGTCAATCCTGGAAGGCCCCTGATATGAAGGCAGAGGTATAGAAACTGATTAGTGTTGGCCTTATCTGCCTGGTTCCCTTGACTAAATGGATATCCAACCCCATTTCAGCGATTATGCCATTATATATTTCTTTGCAAAACTATTGTGGTAGTCGAATTCAATCCATTTCAATATGTCCTTACCAGGCACATCATAGGCAGATAATACAATAAATGTATTGTCATTTTACAAGAATTCAATTTCGATTTCACTTCTACGAAATCCAAGAAATCACTAGTCTTTGCAGATTTAATATCCGACTTCCCATGATTGGACAAGGATATTCATGTTGATTCTTTTGCGGACGAACACATTTTCCTTGTCTCTTCGTCTAACCACTGGTATGGAGACATTGTTCTCTATATTCAAACTTTGAAGTTCCCTAAGCATCTCTTGCGAGATGACCAATAGCGTGTACGATACCAAGCTAAGAATTACCTTATCATCGGCAACACTCTATATCATCGAGGAATAGACAATATCCTACATCATTTATCAACTCACGAAGAAGCCGAGTCAGTTCTAAATGATTGCCACAATGGGGCTTGTGGTGGTCATCTATCCGGACTTGCGACAACCTAGAAAATTTTGCGAGCTGGTTATTTTTGGTCATCTATATTTAAATATTGTGTTGAAGCGATTAAGAAGTGTCACCCCTTCCAAGTGTTCACTCATAAAATGCGCTCGCATACAAACCCTGTCCATCCAATCATTACCGTCGGTCCCTTCACCACGTGGGGGGTGGACTTTGTGTATTGCAACCCAAATTCGGTTGGGGGGCATCAAAACATTATCATGGCCATAGACTAATTTACTAAGTGGGCTGAGTCCATGCCTATAGTTAAATCCAATGGGAAGACTTCTTCCTTCTTTGTATTCAATCAAATTATTGCCAGGTTCAACATCCCGAGTGATATTGTCACCGATCATGGCAGTCACTTTTAGAATGAAATGATGGAAGAGATAAAATCCAAGATAGGGTTTAATCATGGTCATTCTTCCCCTTACTACCCCTAGGAAAATGGACAAGTAGAGGCCATCAATAAGTCTCTCAAGACCATTTTTCAAAAAACTGTCAGCCAGAACAAATTTGACTGGCATATTATGCTATATCCCACACTTTGGGCATACCAAACTTCAGTCAAGACTGCCACCATTTTTCTCCTTTCCAGTTAGTACACGATGTAGAGTTGATCTTACCTATTGAATGTGAAATCCCTTCTCTTATATTGGTAGTCGCACTCCTCCCTGACACATCTGATCTCGATCGATGCCTCGCACACCTAGAGAGCCTTGACAAGTAGCATTGAGATGCCTCTATGGCTATCGAAGAAAATAAAAGATGTGTCAAGGTCCAATACGATAAGTTTTCATGTCCTTTATTGTACACTAAGGGTGACTTGGTCATTTTATATGATCAAGACAAAGAACCACTGGGGGCAGGCAAGTTCAAACCCATGTGGCACGGTCACTATATCATGTGACATGTCTTATAAAAAGGAGCCTATGAATTAGAAGATTATGAAGGGAACATGTTTTTCAAGCCCAAGAATGGGCTCTACTTGAAAAGATATTATGCTTGAGCCCCAAGCTTGGGCATAACTCTTTGTATACTAATGTAATTTATTGTATATATATTTTCCCTTTATTTTAGTCTTCAACTTTCTTATCGAGTTTTCCCTTGGTTGGCAGATGTCAACAGAGTCTTCAGTCTACTTGGGATTCACAAACAGAGCCATTCGTCATACACAAAACTTGGCTTCCGCCACTTTGGTGGTTTATTCACCCGAGGGTCTACTGGTGTCTTTAGGTGGCGTATGCCTAGGGCCATCCATGAATAATGTGGCCGAATATAGCGTCGTTATAAAACTTTTGCGTGATGCTATTTCACATGGTATTCTTTGTTTGGAGGTTCACCTAGATTCCCAGTTAGTAGTATGTCAGTTGAACGAAAGTTACCATGTGCATGACCCTACGCTACTTCGACGATTCCTACGTGTACGCCTTTTAGAATGACAGTTTGATTTTATTACTTATCATCACATACCCAGGAGTTATAATTATGTATCTGATGCTTATGATAATTTTGTTTTAGATTGGCATTTGTCACATAACTAAATAAAGGAAAACATTCTCATCAGTGTACACAGTGTAACATAAGTAAAGTCGAAGAACCATGTTTTATATATATTTCAAAAAATATGATGTTTATAGTACAAAATTGGGGCCAACACCCTCAATACATATATACATCCAATAATACGAAATCCATGACATCTACACCTGTGGTGCCAGATGTGTGTCATAATAAAAAACTACGGTGTTTTCAAGATGTCAAAAGAGTCACACCCAAGCTCTGGGCACACCAACCACTTGGTGTTGCATAGCCTCCGACAGATCCTCTACCTGAACCATCAGAATCCTATGTGTCAAACGAGACAGGTTTCCCTGCACATTTTGAAGGACTCTCTCTGCTTCTCCTCCTGCCTCCTCATCTCCCCGGTGCCTCTGATGATGTCATGGAAGCTCATTCATTCATCACGGACCTATGTCTACGTCACATACGTGTCTAGTTAGTACTTAAACATCATCCAAAAATATATTTTTTTTCCTATACAAAAATACAACAAAATTGAAATATTTAAAAACTTTGACATACCTATGTCCCTATAGGTGGCCCTGGTGGCAATGGCATGTCAGGGTACTCTTTGAAGTCAATCCCTGCATAGGTGTAGTCATCCAGAGAAATCACCTACCGTTTCCACCAGTAAAAGAAATCATCGTTGTAGGGTGTGGGCATCCTACCTCTGATCTAGGTGGATATTGGTGGCCATCCACCTATTCCACTTGGACCCACACTATTTTTTCTTTTAGTTTTTCAATTTCCTTAATTGTAGTACAATTTACTATTTTTAGCATTTTTTCGGGTCCTGAACTTTCGGAGCCGTTTTGAGGCCCTAAACGACTTTTTTGGGCATGAATGTTGCAGTGAATATGAATCTATTTTCAAATCAATATTCACTATCAGTGGTTTATTCCTTGGATATATATTTCTAACAATGTATCATGTGCGTCAAACGGAGATAGTATGCCAAAGTTACGACCCCGGGAAATTGATGTACCAATTTACCCCAACGGGGGCCATATTCTGGCATTTCATTTCCTAGGGTTAGGTTTTTGGATGTTTATGGTTTTCCATTGTTTCTCAACAATATATAGGCCTTTGAAATTCCTATGTCCCTGTAGGCGGCCCTGGTGGCAATGGCATGTCAGGGTCCTCTTTGAAGTCAATCCCTACATAAGTGTAGTTATCCAGAGAAATGACCTACCGTCTCCACCAATAAAAGAAATCATCGTTGTAGGGTGTGGGAACCCTACCTCTGATCTAGGTGGATATTGGTGGCCACTTTCCCATTCCACTTGGACCCACACCATTGTTTCTTTCAGTTTTCCAGTTTCCTTAATTGTAGCACAATTTACTATTTTTAGCAGTTTTTCGGGTCCTGAACTTCCGGAGCCGTTTTGAGGCCCTAAATGACTTTTTTGGGCATGAATGTTGCAGTGAATATGAGCCTATTTTGGACTCAATAGTTGATATCAGTAGTGTAGTCCTCGGATATATCTTTCTAACGATGTATCATGTGCATCAAACGGAGATAGTATGCCAAAGTTACAACCCCAGGAAATTGATGTACCAATTTACCCCAACGGGGGCCATATTCTGGCGTTTCATCTCCTAGGGTTAGGTTTTTGGATTTTTATGGTTTTCCATTGTTTCTCAATAATATATAGGCCTTTGAGCCTCATTGTAACAGAGAGTTCATAGGCCAGTAGCCACCACATCTCTTCTCAGAGATAAGCTACCAGTGCCTGAGTTATTTTATTTCCATTCTATCTATAAGCATATTTCAGTCATTTGTTGTTAATGAAATGAAGTTTTACATCCATTGCATATCTGTGTTTATGTGTATTTATGTATTTCATTGTGTTCCTGCATAACTGGATCAACCTCCCCCCTTTCGTCTCATCACCTTGGTCCACCGTTCCATGGCTGGATCGCGAGGTCCTAGAGGAATGATATCAACTCTAGATCCCAAACTGGAAACTCGCTAGAAGAAAAAGCTACACAAGATGGAAACAAACCCAAAGTTTCTCTTATCACCATGTTTTCATTCTGTCAACTGGCTCTTCATATTAGCTAGTAGCGAGGTGCACCAATCATACAACATGGGTATCAAACAATCTATGGAGTAGAACATAAGTGGCCTCGATGTATGGTGCAATGAAGTCGATCCTTTGATCTTGGTCAAAATGAGGACAACAAGCTTGAGGCTTAGATTGTTTATTGCTCGGATGGGGAGTTGAATCCCGACCTTCTTGGTCCCTGCAATGTAGTGAACGTCTATGTATTCTTCTATATTCATACCACTCCCAGTTCCCTGGGCTTTGAGGTTCACCACCTCACCCCGACGCGACAACCCAGTCAAGAAATAAATATCCTTGACTTCAATCCTTAATATTTTCCCATCAAGGTTTAAGCTCTCACTTTCTGGATCCCAGTAATCCACGAGCAACTGTAGAAACCTCACTTGGGCCATCATCCCTTTGAGTGCCCAAAATGTGTACAAACTGCATCTTTTCAAGGCCATTTGGGCCCCTAGATCTCTTTCCACAACATCATCTACCTCCTCAAGTTCCCTTTCCCTCCACTCTAGCACCATCCTTCCATAGAAACATCACTTTTTGAGTTAGAAACCATGAAAAACTTTGTTTACGAACATATACGTGGGATGCAACATTAACAGTCACGTAAAGGGACGAGCATACGCTAGTTGTCTTTAAGACAACCACGTATAATCACGTGTATATGCGACCCGATGAATGGTAGCTCGTGTACACCTAAACTTTTGATTTGTGCCCTAGATAACTTAAAATTTGAAATCTAAGAACAAAATTTAATTCACTAGAAAGAAAGAGGAGGGGAAGAGGAATTACCTGGTCTAGACGGTCGTTGATTCCGTCACTCCTAGCTCCCACAATCAACAGTTGAAGATCGGAGGTAATTTGGTCCAAAATCCACTATTTAGGTAAAAAATTCAAATGACATAGTAAAATTTGTTTTTTATTACTATTTATAGAAATTTTAACCCACTTTTCATAGTTTCGGATCGTATTTTCGCCTAATTGACTAATACAAAAGTGGATTGAGTTGGTTTTTGTAGTATTCGTCAAGGATTCTTGCGGTTTTTAGCATTATGTCGACCGTTTGTAACTACATATAGGTATTTTCACTACCCAACATATAAGATAGGTATCTGTTCCATCATACACACTTTCATTGTCCTATAACTGTCACTCATATGCCTTAGGTACGAACCCATTTTTTAGTGACACAAAACTCTCCATCTGCTACAAGACGTGTCGTTATCAAATGGTAGAGACCCACCAAACATGGGAACCCTAGCTAGATCCTCTACTTCATTTGGTGCCCATGTAGATATTTTTTCTATAGGACTAGGAGTCCCTTATATCTAATACATGACTTTACATTGAACCTCATTTCGCACTCATAAATGTGTTGACCTATACCTAGAAGACTCCCAAGCAAGTTTGATTTAAGCTCTTTTCCAACTCGTTTTCAAAAAGAGAAAAGATTGTTGAGTGAACTTGTATCTTTCACACTCATAAATTGGATTTGAAAGGACGTATATTTGGTACAAGTTTATCCCTTTTTCAATCCAAGTAGACTAATATTATGAAAAAAGACATTTTTTGGAGTTAAGTTGTGATTGCATCTCATGCCCTTGCTTGCAATATTGAGCCTATTATTGGTTCTCTCTTTGCATTATAAACCGTTTGCCTCGACATTTTTTCATTCTCAACCAAGCAGAGCCTCATTTATATCCTTTGCAACTTGACACCTTATACCTAGAAGGGAACATTCCCCTGAGTGTCCATCTCCCGCATGCACCTCCTTGCATTGAGCATAGGTATGTTCCATTGTTGTAACTAGTTTGTCTTACTTGTGACACATGTTTCCTCCTCTGTATCATAACATTCATTTAACTATGAAAAAACAAAAAAAGACAGGCGGAAAGGGAGTATTATCTTATATTGGCAACAATCGTGTCGCATTTGAACATAGCACAATTTTTTTTATTCCGCTTGTCATCATGATTTTGGGTTTAGCATGGCCTTAGGAACCTGAGCTCGTTACAGAGAGTTTAATCCCCAGACTGGTTACTCTTCCAGTCCCTATGGAGAGTTTGATTGATGCCTCCTGCATCTCATGGTTTCATCATCAAGTCTATGTTGCCAGAGTCTTCCATATGTCTCATTCTCTTGTTCAAATGATGCCTATCAACTGGTGTCGGCCATTCCTCATAACTCTTGACTTTGCATGTCGTCCATACCCTTAGTTTGTCTCAGAATCACATGAAGTTGTAGTCCTATTGCGCACCTTGGTCCTACTTTCCACATTGGTAGGTAACCTTGAACCCAACAGTCGACATTTCATCATTAGTCGTTGACTGGGTGGTTTCCCTTGTGTTCGACAAGAATACATCTATTCACACACTGGGATTCGTGTAGTGTCTTGGATTCCATTAGCCTTATTGGTGGTTTCCTCACCTTTGTTAGCAGTTTTCCTCATTGGTTTCTATTCAAAGGGTCTTTTTCGTGTACCTCTTGCACTTGGCAAACATGAAAGACACACAGGGTCGTTGGTTCGTGAACATGTTCTTCATCTGATTTCCTCCAAATCATCAAGCTCCTTCTTTATAACTCGTGTTGAATGATGAGATATTCCTTAATTATCTCCTTTTAGTGGGTCTCCTTCCATCGAAATCAGTTCATCTATTCTGGAAACAAGACCTAGAGTCCTACAAGTACCTAGAGGCTTGCAGTCATTAGTGGCAAGTTCTCTTGCCATCAAAATTTGGCAATACATCAATGTCTCCTGATCAATGGATTCTTCAAGTGTTCGACCCCGACTCCTTTATTCACACTTGTGAGAATGTACTATGTTCCTTGATACCTACTTTCATCATCGGTAGGTTGTCTCATGTTTTTTAATGGTATAACTCAATGACCGATAATCAAATGAAGTCTCATTGTGTTCGACCTCAACTCCTTTATTCACACAATGTGGACTTGCACATTTGGTGGATTGTGTAGAAGACTTGAATACATCAGTTTGTAGCCGCAACTTTCCTGAGTTGTCGCTACCTTTTCATTGGACCAGTACCTGTGTGACTTCAGTGATCATGGGAGATCAGATTGTACTCCATTTTATACATATATATTCATATTGATTTTGAGACTGGTGTTACTGGGCCTTGTTTGTGGCCATGACAACCTTTGCCATGTAACCACATTTGTATTTTCCTATTCATGGCCATGGACAGTTGTTTGGTATATTTTCACATGGATCTGTAGTGTAATTCAAATTGGCAGCCATGTATGTAAAGTCAGTACATATTGTAATGAGAAACTAGTTCTTCCAATTGGGTCCCCATTACTCCACTTATGGGTTATTTATAATGTATTTCGGCAATCGCAGATACTCCTCTAACCTCACACATTAGGGGGCATATATTATAGCAAGATTTTCCTCACCCCATGTAATCTTGCACTTAAGTCCTTTTTCCATTTCCCTATGCATACTTGAAGTCCCTTTTTTTTGCAAATCCTAGAGCTAAAAATATAATTTTTCCACCTATACGCACCTTTTCTACTATACAACATGTGTATACGTAGGTTGCACCACTACAACCCGTGTACATCGGGAAATGTGCCCAAAATGGAAAAATGGTGTCAGGTTTCCATGTCACATCACGAGATCAATGATCCTTGGCCTTCCATTTACTAGAAACATTCTGAATCAGCCCTTCAGTTCCATTTGAAGGATATAAATTGGCCAAATCCAAGCTATGGAAAAGAGGAGAAAGAATTCAACTTTGAGAGCAAAGTTACTCTAAAGGAATTATTCACTTCACATTGAGTCTGCTTCCCTTTGTCCTTTAAGTCTGAACATATTGTTCAGCCCCCAATCTCTTCCCTTATTGATTGAGAACTTCACTGTCTCTCTTATATGAGCTTGGATTTGGTGGAGGATTGAAGTGGTGGAGGCCTATCTGGAGGGAACTTAGTTTTTCGGTTTCGAACCGTGCCGACACAGAATTATGTAACTCATTCACTTCTATTAATTATATATTAATAGGAATACTATTTTCTTGTCCAATTAATATATTTCAAATATTTGAATTATTATTCCATGGGTGTATTTGTTATGAATGTTGATGGATTATGATATTGAATGTGATAACATCATATATTATCACCATATGCTTGCGTTGCTTGGTTGTTGAGGACTGGTTGCATGTATATTGCTTTGAGTCAAGTGCTTAATAGTGGAATTCATCGAACGTCTGGATGAGGTAGGCCTCTTATCTTGTCCTTGTTAGCATATTTGTTTATATAGCATACTTGAGATTAGAGCTGATTTCTGTAGTCATTTCCGTGTGTTATAGTTTACCTCTAGCCATAGAGATATTTTCCTCGTAACATCCATGTTACTCTAGAAGTACACTGCATAAAATCTACTCTAAACACAAACTATGTAATTTCACTTGAATTAATGCGCTCATCCTAGGCTCAAGTTGCGCCATATAATTTATAATAGCAAAAGAAAAAATTTCCCATAATACAACCTTACGAAGTGAAATTAAATCAAACAATTGTGTGTACTAGCATACTTCTCACACAACATAACTTCATGCACATTCCTCTAGGCATTGAATTCCACTTCTGAATTCATTGTGCCCAAGGTCTAGTTTCTTATTCGCACACACAAGTTCCAACCTCTTTATACACACAGGATACAATCGTGCGCACCCGACTAATCAATCATTTTCTTGCAATACTCATAACCAATTTTACCATATTGTCTTAGAAGGAAAGGTTATCATCCTCTGATATACTCATGCACCACTATAATACAATATATAAGAATCATACATACATGTGCAAACAACATTTAAAAAAAATAACAACAGATACTTATATGCAACACATACAAGAATTAACCCATTTCAAACTTGGTCAAATATGCACACAGTAAACAATACAAGCACATAAGGAACACTTATCTTAAAGAAATTCACCAACTAATCCCTTGACTTAGATGTTCCTCCCATCCATAGACATTGTTTCTCATAATATTTCAGCAACAGGTCACCCCCGAGCTGGGGCTTAACTCCACCAGGGTAAAAGGATTCCTAGAGACAAGATATGGTTTGAAACTCAACATTATTGTCCAGCCCTAAGTGCCCGTTGTTGAAACTAGCCCACAACCCTTCATTCCCCAGTCACCTGTCACACCAAAGGAAGTGTTCCCCTTATCTTCTCACCAGTCCCTCTACTGCCCCACTTCCCTTCCCAAGGTTACCAGCAACAGGTCGGACAAGAAGTCAATGAGCCCTACGACTAATGCCCAATGCACCAGAGAACAATTCCCAGCAAAAAAATCACCTAGAGAGTATGCCATGGTCCTGACAACCACTCCACAATAGCTAGTCTCTCACCTAGAGAGACTACTCATGGTATTTCAACCCGAATCTTCAACAGTAAAATCATATTATAGCCCACAACTCCTTACATGATTCTATGAGAAGATAAGGTAATAATCATATTTTCCATACAGTCTGACCCCCTTCTGCTCACAAGAGCTTGCAACATGAATAATAAAACAATCCCCCAAAATTACACTAAGGCCAGTAATATATATTGCATGCCTTCCACTTGACACTCGTCACCTTCAAAAGTAGCTTTAATCCACTTGGTGACCCGCTCCCTACCCTCGAGAAATTAGGATAAAATAATAATATATCTGACATTACACTTTTCTTGGAAACAGACTTATGACTCACCCCCCTTTTTCCCTTTTCGGTGGAGTAGGCCTGCCATCTCTTTTCTTTTGAGGCATTCAACACACAATAATGCAATATTATATCAATATTCATGATTATAATTACATGGATAGGTGCACTAGCCTATCTATGTCTAGGCTCATCAGCCTCATAATCATACAGGGTCTCCGGCCTCAAAACATAAACATTCATTCCAGCACACTAAGCCAAGTGTGTGCAACAAAGTGCAATGTGCACACTTACCCAGGTGCGCGCAACACATAGACAATGCACACCTTGTCCTTATTAACACTTTTTTGCACACTACCCTAATGTGCGCAACACCAAAATCAGGTGTCCTTGTCTCACTAGCCTAAATGTTTATTACATTTACACTTGATACTAATTCAACTCACCATCCTATATGTATAATTACAAAGGGTTCTGGTTCAAGGACACTACAATCCCCTCCCCTTTATTTATGCATTGTCCTCAGTGCATCGTATATAAATGTACATACAAAATTTTGATCATAAAAACGATGAGGATGCCTTGATTGCATAGCATCCTCATGCTCCCAAGTTGCATCCTCAGGACCCTACCAGGTCCATTGGACTTTTACCAACTCCATGGATTGATTTCGGAGCTGCTTGAATTTCTGATCCAATATGCAAACCGGTCACACTTGAAATCCTCCTTTTGGTTGCACTTGAAATCAACCTTCTAGCTCCACTTGAATCACATTCCAATAAATGACATGATTAACATCAAGTACACACGTCTTAAGAAATGACACATGGAAAACAATATGAATGCATAAGTATGTAGGCAATGAAAGCATATAAGTGGCATGCCCAATCATTTCAAGGATTTCAAATGTCCCACAATAGTACGCTGCTAATTAGAACACCTTCCCAACTTCAAGGAACTGCACTTGGCCTTCACTTTCAGAAATACATGATCACCCACTTCCAATTCCTTGTGCGTTTTTTTTTTATCTGCATAGCTTTTTTGCCTATCTTGGGTAGATTTTAAATTCTGCTTGACTTTACCATCTTCTCCTCCATTTCCCAGAGAAAATATATCCCAACCACTGCATGGTCTGTTGGGTTATCCCAAATTACAGGTGTGTTGGAATTTCTACCATAAAGTTCCTCAAATAGGCTCATATTTAAATAAACTTGATAGCCATTGTTGTAAGTGAACTCTACCAAGTGAAGGTAGTCTTCCCACTTTGATGGATTATCCATCACATACATCCTCAACATGTATTCAATCACCCAATTTACTCTCTCGTTTTGACCATCTGACTCACGATGATATGTTGTGTTGAAAATCAGACTTGTTCCAAATCCTTTGAATAACCCTTTCTAAAAGTTTGAGGTGAACTTGGAATCTCTATCACACACATTCATCTTAGGAACACCATACAACTTAGGAACTTTGTGCATGTATATCTCAGCAATGTCAATTGTCTTGTACGCTGACTTCAGTAGAATAAAATGGGTAGCTTTAGTAAGTTTGTCCACCAGCACCATAATAGAATCATGTTTCTTAGTAGTCCTAGGAAAGTTAGTTATGAAATTCATGGTCACAACTTCCCACTTCCACTCAGGAATGGGGAAAGGCTGCAACAAACCAACAGGATGTCTATGCTAAGCCTTGACCTTCTAACATTCGAGACATCTCGCAACAAAATCCACAACTTCCTTTTTCATACCTGGACAAAAGTATTGATTCTTGACTACAACAATTGTATTTTGGTAACCTGGATGTATAGCATAAGGAAAATTATGCATCTTTGGAAAAGTCAAGTTCTTCATCTGTTGCTCATTTGGCACATAGACTCCACATCTATACATGAGGATCTCATCCTCTCTTAACTCATAGCCTTCAAAATTCTACTACGACATACCTCATTGTAAATTCACAATTATATCCATATAACGCAGATCTGATTTGGAAACTTCCAAAATTCTGTCATGCAAATCTATTTGGTTCATTCTAAATATTGTAGCATACATTTCATGCACCCTCCTGTTGAGTGCGTCATCCACCTTGTTCACTTTTCCTCTAATATGCTTTATGTCAAATCCATACTCACTGCGGAACTCTAACCACCTACTTTGCATGGAATTTAAACTTGGACATCCAAACAAATACTTCAGACCACAATGGCCTATTCTTAGCTCAAATCTCTTTCCCATGAGATAATTTTTCCACATCTTCAAGACATGCACTATGGCTGCAAATTCCAAATCATGCGTGGCATAGAGCCACTCATGCTCTTTCAACTTCCTTGACTCATAGCATACCATGTGTCCATTATGGCTCAATACTCCACTGATTCCTTCCTTGCATGCATCTGTGCACAAAACGAAGTATGCATCTAGATACACAATTCTCAAAATTGGTGCACTTTTTAACAAGTTCTTCAAGTGTTGAAAACTCCTTGTGCAATTTGGATTCAATTCAAATGGTGCACCTTTCTTTTGCAGGGAGGTGATTGGATGTGCAATATGTTAGAATCCTTCAATAAACCTTCTGTAGTTCCCTTCCAGTCCCATAAAGGATCTCACCTCTTTGAAATTTCTTGGCATTGGCCATTCCTCAATGGTTTTTATCTTTGTTGGGTCCACAACTATTCCTTCTTCTAAAACAACGTGACCCAAGTAATGAATATGTCACTAATAAAATGAACACTTTCTCGTCTTTACATAAATTCGATGTTCCCTCAACACCTGCAAAACCATCCCCAAATGTTTCTCATGCTCTTCCTCGGACCTTGAGTAAATAATAATGTCATCCAAATATACAATGACAAACTCATCTAAATACTCTCTAAAAACTCCATTCATTAAACACATGAAAACAACTGGTGCATTTGACAACCCAAATGGCACCATTGTAAACTCGTAATGACCATACCTTGTTCTGAAGGTATTCTTACTAATGTATTCCTCTTTTATTCTCACTTGATGATAACCCGATATGAGATCTATCTTGGAAAATATCTGTGTGCCTCTTAGTTGATCAAACAAGTCATCTATCCTTGGCAAAAGATACTTGTTCTTCACTGTTACTTTGTTCAGAAGCCTAAATTCAATACAAAGTATTAGCGTACCATCCTTCTTCTTCATAAACAAAACTGGCATACCCCAAGGTGAAACACTTAGGTGTACATACCCCTTCTTCAAAATATCTTCACATTGCACATGCAACTCCTTTAGTTCTGGCGTATTCATCCTGTAAGGAGTCTTGGATATAGGTGTTGCTCCTGACATCAAATTAATAGAGAAGTCAATATCTCTTTTAAGAGTTAATCCCGACGTCTCTTTAAATACATCCTCATACTCTTTCAATATTGTGCATTCTTCCACACTTTTCACTTTATCCTTAGGTGCCTCTTCCATGTGTGTTGTGAATAATTGGCATCCTTTACTATATCTTTTGTTCAACTACAATGTTGAAACTTCCTTGATAATCTCATCTCTTGTAATTCCTTGAATTGACCTCAAATTTCCTTGCTCATCTAGGAAATTAAATTCCTTATTGTAACAATACAGGATAGCATGGTGCTCATCCAACCAATCCATAGAAATGAGGCAATCATATGAGCCCAAAGGTATAGTATTCAAATCAGCCTTTGTGCACAATCCATTCATATCCATTGGACATATCTTAACCACCTCACTAATATTCCTTTTTGTTCAAGTAGATAACTGCACCAACCACAATTTTCCAATCTTTCTTCTCGACAGATGGAATATTTCCACCATCTTAGGATCTAGATAACTATGACTAGCTCCTGAGCGTATTAAAATAGAAATATGTTGGTCGTTAATCTTACCTTCCACCTCGATCATGTGTGACTGGAACTCAGCCTGCACCCATGTCTTCCACTATCGCATCTTTTTGTACAATGTGCGCAGTCCTCTCTCTATCACCTCTTTGAGGACAATATTTGTGCATATGATTTCCTGCACAACACCAACACTACATAGGTTGTTGTCGTGACTTTTGTCCCACTGTTTCCGACATTCTGGGATCTTGGAGAGTCATCTATCCTTACGCATATTTTTTTTTAAATGATGGTTTAACTCCCTTCTTCCTTTGTTCCACATTATTTTTCATATTTACGTCCCAAGACTTTTGGAAAGTCGGTCTTCCCTTTTGTTGCTCATAAAGAAACTTAGCGTATCGTATGGTATCTTCCAACATTTTAGGGTCATCATACTACATCTTGTCACTGATAAATGAGGGAAACCACTCAAATATATCTGAATATTCACTTGTTCATCCTTGATAAAAGGCACATAATTCAGTAGTTCTAAAAATCTTCTTCCGTACTCATCAATTGTAATGCTCGCAAGCTTGAGTTTGAAGAACACATTCATTTTCTTTTCATAGTACCGCTTGGTTAAGTATTTCTTTTGGAAATTCCTCTTGAACTCTCTCTAAGACACTTTATTCTCATCAATGTGTTGCACTTGCACATATTGATCCCACCACATTTATTCCTTTCCCTTTAACCAATAGATAACAATTCTCCCTTTTTCCTGTGTAGAATAGTTATGCAGCTAGAAGTACTTCCTCGTACCCAACAACCAGGTCTTTGCATCCTCATCCTTTTTGTTCTCATCATAAAGGTAGGAGGCTTGATATTATTCATTCCCCCATGTAGCTCGTCCACCCTAGTCCTTTTCTTATGCTTTCTGATAGGATATGGACTTGAGCTACTGCACTCTTTCCTGAAGGAATGCTTACTAGTACCTCTTTCTTCTCTTCGTTTCTCATCATGAGACCTACGACTTCTTGTTCTAGTTGTCTTTGTCTCCTTATCCATCTTATTTTCTATTTTGTCTAGAATTTGCATCAATTTAACATTGAAGTCAACTTGTTGCATCTTGACTCTCATAAGCCTTTCATTATCAACCTTATAACTCTGGACATATTTCTGCAATACTTTTATAGTTTCTACCAAGTTCATTCTCTCCCCCTTGGATTATGTACCATCATCACCCAAACCAACATAAAAATATCCAAATTCATCATCGGGACTATAATTCCTCTGCACATCTTCCATTATTTTAACCTTCTGCACCGACCCTATCCTGCTCTATTTGTTGATAATTCTACAAAATGTGCAGACATCAAGATTTGTTAGGTGATTTCATGCAACAACTACATGAAAACTTTGCACCATTTTTTCAGAATCGTTCTCTCATATTTCTTGGATGATTTTATCATTCCAAACTCTATTGCACACAACCATGCATCACAACTCTATACCTCGCACCAATGGTTTTCCGCACAAACTAACTCCTCCTGCGTAGTACCAATTCTTAGCGCACACATCTATTCATGCTAATCTCTACCCCATAGAAGTCTGGTGTTGAACCAATAGATCTGATACCAATCTGTAATGTCCCCAACCACCCTAGGTTGCACCACGTCAGTCCATAAAACCCTTTGACAACATTTTGATACCACTTTGTAACGTACCCAGCCTACTATTGAGCCATGTTACTCAATAAGTACACTGCGCAAAATCTACTCTAAACACAAAATATGTAGTTTCACTTGAAGTAACAAGCTCAACCCAAGCTGGAGTTGTGCCATACAATTTATAACAATGAAAAAAACAATTTCCTTTAATACAACCTTACACAGAAGAATTAAATCAAACAATTTCACATACCGACATACTGCTCACACAACATAACTGTGTGTACATTCCTCTAGGATTTAAATGCCACTTTCAAATTCACTGTGCATGAGGTATAATTTCTTATCCACACACACATGTTCCAACCTCTTGATACACACAAGATACAATCCTGCGCACCTAGATACTCAATCATTTTCTTTCAATACTCATAACCAATTTTACCATATTGTATTAGCAAGCAAGGCTATCATCCTCTTACATACTCATGCACCACTAAAATACAAGCTATAAGCATCATACATATAGGTGCAAACAACATTAAAAAAAATAGCAACACATACAAGAATTATCCCATTTAAAACTTAGTCAAATATGCACATAGTAAACAAGACAAGCACATAAGGAACACTTATCTTAAAGAAAGTCACCAACTGTGGCCTTAACTCAGATGTTCCTCTCAACCATACACATTCTTTCTCATAATATTTCACAAATAGGTCACCCCCGAGTTGGGGGTTAACTCTACTAGGGAAAAACAATTCCTAGCGACAAGATATGGTTTGAAACTCAACAGAATTATATAGTCCTAGGTGCCTGCTGCTACAACTAGTCCACAGTCCCTCATTCCCCATGCATTTGTCACATCCAAGGAAGTGTTCCCCTTCTCTGCTCACTAGTCCCTTGGCTACCCCACTTCCCTTCTCAGGGTTACCAGCAATAGGCTAGACATGAATCCTTTGAGCCCTGTGACTAATGCCCAACGCACCATGGAACAATTCTTAGCAAAACACTCACCTAGAGAATATTCCATGAGTTTGACAACCACTCCATAACAACTAGTCTCTCACCTAGAGATACTACTCCCAGTCTATCAACCTGAATCTTCAACAGTAAAATCAGATTATAGACCACAACTCCTTACAATATTGTCTGAGAAGATAAGGTAATAATCATATTTTCCATACAGTATGACCCCCTTCTACTCACGAGAGCCTGCAACATGAATAATAAAACAATCCCCCAAAATTACACTAAGTCCAACAATATATATTGCATGCCTTCCACTTGACACTTGGCACCCTCAAAAGTAGCTTTAATCCACTTGGTGACCAATTCCCTACCCTCGGGAACTTAGGATAAATAATAATATATCTGGTATCACAATTTTCCCGAAAATATTAAAACATATTCCCTAAGACTTCCAACTCACCCTCATTTTTCCCTTTTCCTGTGGAGTAGGCCCCCCATCTCTTTTCGTCTAAGTCAGTTAGCATGGAACGATGCAATATTATATTAATATTCATGATTATAATTACATGGATAGGCACAGTGTCCTATTTTCATCCATGCTCACCAGCCTCATAATCATATAGGCTCTTTGGCCTCAAAAAATAAACATTCATTCATGCACACTAACTTAATTATGCGCAATACAATGCAATGTGCACACTTACCCAGGTGTGCACAAAACATAGATTGTGTGCATGACCTTTTCCTTGTTAACACTTTTTCACGCACTACCCTGATGCGTGCAACACCAAAATCCATTTCCCTTGGCTCACCAACCTAAATGTTCATTACATTTACACTTGATACCAATTCGTCTCACCAGCCTATATGTACAATTACAAAGGGTTATGTATTAGGAACACTACATCAAGGACCAATGGATCATTTAGTATCACTTTAGGCAAATGCAAGGACAAAGTGTGCAATAGTACACCACCAAGTTCAAGAATATGGTGATCATGTTAGGTATCTCTCCCAAGAATTCATATGTACACCTGAATTATCTACGGGGTCTACAAGATCATTTGCAGAAACAAGTGATGCTCTTCAAACCTAGGACTGTTTATAGAGCATGTGTGCAAGCACAATATCTAGAGAACATAGGCCATAAGAAAGGACAACTATGTGGTTTTAGATAGAAATACCACCAAGATGCTTCCAAGGAGGGGAAGCAGAAGTGGAAAGGAAAAGATCAGAAAATGATAGCTACTGCATATCAATGTAACGATCCAAAAAAACACTGCAACCATTATAATATGGATGGTCACACCAAATATAAGAGTTGGAAGCTACATCTAGAGATGAATCCAAAGAACCATAAGAAGGATTCAAGCAACATGGTAGACAACGGATCAAATGTGGATGAGAAGATTTTCTACACCTCAGTGTAGAAGGAGGTGAATCTGACTATCCTTCATCACAAGGAAGAGAAGGAGATGACTAAACTCTTCCACATTAATATCTAGGTAAAAAATACCAATGTAGATACTCTATTTGATTCTAGTTCACATGCCAACCTCATAGAATCCAATATTCTTAGCAATCTTGGGTTGGAATTTCATGATCATATTATGACATATCCATTGACAAGGTTAAACAAGGATGAAAAGATCAAGGAAATGAAATAGTGTAAGATCAAATTTGTTAGAAGTGCATAGTTTATTGATCAAGTGGAGTTAGATGTAGTACCCCTTGACATGTGTGGTGTAGTGTTTGTAAACCCCTACATGTATATGATAGATGTAACCTTCATGTGGAAAAAAACCAATACCACCTAATCAATAATGGGAAATCCTACATCATCGATGCACACAAAGGTAAATTAGAGATCCCTCTAATAATTCCCAAACAAATTGAAAAGTCGATCAATTCTAGTAAGAAGCATGTATTGTTTTTCATAAGAGAGAATTAGTTGGGTGATGAATCGGTAAGAGTAAAGGCATCCTTGGAGGAATGTACTAAGGAATGGAAATGTTAGTTGGAAGATTTGTTTCAAGCATACATATGAGTGTTCTAGGAGCCTAAATGGTTACTTCCTAAGAGAGAAGTGGAGCATGAGATACAATTTCTTCCTAACTCTTCGTTACCAAATATTGGGTCATATAGATTGTTTGTTTTGGAAGTAGATGAAGTGAAGAAATAGTTGCAACAATTGTTGGATAAAGGAGTATTTTTCAAGCATCTCACCTTCTGGGTCACATATCATTATAGTACTTAAGAAGGATGGGACTTGGAAAATTTCTATTAACTACAGAGCTTTGAACAATATCAAACTATAGAATTAGTGCCCTTTGCCTAGATCAATGATTTTTTTAGATTAGTTGCATTTGTAAATTTTAATCCTGTAAAGTAAATCAATCGATACAGATTCCTAAGAAAAAAAGAAATTAATCAATGGCTCATACACATAGTACATAGATATTTACATTGGAAATCCTTAACAGGGATAAAACCAACCTTCCTTGGCGTTGCACCTTTCAATTCTTCATTGTATTAATTTCACCATTCAAAATATAATATATACAATATTTTAGGTATTTCGTTGCTACCAAAACCCTAATTCCTTAATGCGAGATTAACTTAGAAAACCACTAAGAATAGAAAAAACTGCCCTGAACAAAATTTTCAGGGAGATGCCCCAAACCCTAACAGCTTTGGGCTAGCGCCCAAATTCGAAGGATTCGCCTAAGCAGGGGGGGAAATCTTGCCCCGCCCTCAGGTAGTGCGCAACACACATGTACACCACTATTGGGGGAATATAGTCAAATCCGATGCACCCCCCGCCCCCCCTCCACACATGCAAAGAATAAAACACCTACCCAACATTCTCCCACTTGTTGTTTCTTTTACATAGAGGATGATCCAGGAGGATGTAGAACACTCACATAGGTCCAGGAATATCCAGAATGCTCACAGAGGTCCAAGAGGATCCATAAATGCTCACAATTTGAATGTCTCAAATTTTATTGAAAAGGAATTCATTGTGTAGAGCTCGGTGATATATTTCCAACGGTGCAAAAATTGCCTTAAATGAGGTTCGTATGCAAACGTTATAGCCGATAATCATTTTGGTCAAACCAGGAAAAACGTCAAAGTCAAAGGTGACACGTGTCACCACTTGGAGAGTGACACATTTTCTATTCATACAACTATCAAGATGATGTTGTAAAGATGATGTGGAGGCATAAGAGGCTGACATGTGTCCCTCATTTTTGGCATTTTCAGGCACCCATGTGGACCAATAAAATGCCACATGTCATCCATACGTTGACATGTCATCCGTATGATGATGTGGCAGGTGATAGATAGAAGGTACATTTAACATCCATAGGCTAACATGTAAATGATTGGGCAGGGACTTGGTAGGTCATACGATCCATGTGGCACCACTTGAAGGGTGGCACATGGCCTATCGTACATTCTATGTGGTGGATAGGTCAGCAGGTGACATGGCAGGGGTTGTACACCAACAACCAATGATAGGCTACCATGTGGGCCAATCAAATGGTGCCACGTGGCACCTTCGAGAAGGCCAAGTTGGCCTAAGGATCAAAATGGTTATAGGGTTGGTGTATTTTGAACCCCCAACCTCCCATAGAATTCAGGGAATATTCCAAATTCCAAACGAATTAACATACCTCCACTAACCACTATGCCATATTTAGTGGTTGCTATAAAAAACACTTCAATAAATATTTAAGCCTAGATTATTACGGTCGGGTATATAGCACGAATTTCAGGCCATAGTTAGGTCGACGTAGGACTATATATATGAGCACACATCTCAAGGTTGAAAAATATTTCAAGAGAGGTAGAGACAAAGTACGAGGGTACAATATGAAGCATTGATTTGCATGTCAAAGAAGACAAGGGTTATGGTATTGTCTTGATTTACGTGCCATGAAGCACTATGTCCAAACATAAGCTTGTTTATACTCATTTTTCTCGTTTTCTCAAGAGGAGTACGATGGTGATGTTATTTTTGTGCTAAAATGTTGTTTATGAAAATATTAGTCCGTATTTCCATTAATGAGCGACATAGTGCATCGCTTGGCCTGTAAAGAGGGTAAAATTGAGCCAGTTCAGAATATGGTCAAGTTTATACTCATTTTTCCCAGAATTTCACAAGGGATTCAATGGTAAACTTTGTATTTGATTTTGAGCAATGTAATTGAAGAGTAACTTCAAATTTATCTTTGTAAGTCTATTTTCATTGTAAGTTTTAACATATGAGATTAATTAAGAGCAATCTCATCGATGAAGGGAACTCGAAGATGTAGTAAACTGATCCAAGAGGATCTAAGAAACACTCACAGAGGTCCAAGAGGATCCAAAACACTCACAAAGGTCCCAAGGGATCCATAAATTCTCAAAATTCCATTGTTTCAAATCATGTCAAAATGACATCATTACGTAGAGCTCGTCGTCATCTTTCCAATGACGCAAATGACAAGTCAAACATAGTTTGTATGCAAAAGTTATGAGAAGTCAAAATTTGGGTTAAACAAAAAAAGTCAAAGGTCAAATCATGACGTTAGCATAATACAAGTGATGTGGCACATGGTCATACAAAAACAATGTGGCATGTGCAACTTGAAGCTGAGTTTCAAGTGATACCTCCAAGTTGACAAGTGTTCCAATTATTTGTTGACACATAGCATGTACGAGCCAATGAGAGGCTGCCACATGGAAGCCTCCCATTGGCCAATATTGGTGAGTGTTGTGTAAAATTTTGGGAGTCAACAGGGGTTGAACCCATGACCTCCCAAAGACTTAACATACCCGCCACAACCAACGCGCCACCATATAGTTCTTAACCTATATATGTTTCACATTTTATTTAAGGTATTGTAATGGTTCATTTGGGGTTTAAAAGGGACTGAGGGCCTATCCCTCGACCCCTAGATTAAGTTTATATGTTATACCATATGACCCACACATGGTTCATGGAGGGGCTAGTACATATGCCAATGAATATATCATATACCAATGGATTTAAAACATATATAGTATATTTTCATATTATATATAACAAATAACAAACACTATTCCATGGAAGGGGATTGAACCCGGGTCCTTTGGGATATAATCCGGAGGCCCAACCAACATGTCAACACCCCCACATTTAGCAAGATTCCTTCCAAAAATAGAATTAAGTTGCAGTTAATGCAGATGAGAGGTTTTAGGATCAAGCCTATATATGGGCAAGCCTTCCAAGGTATGCACACACTTCAAGGACACACATCCTGATGCACAAATATTGAGGTGCACTGAGTCCAAGATAGGTCATGAATCCCAAGGTAGTACAGATGCATTAAAGTATGTGCAAGTACATACTTAGTTTTTTATTGCATCGTAAAGTGTGCCAAATGGTACTTTGACGAAATTTCAAGTATTTATATCAATTTTGCATGATTTTTCACAAGGATCATGAATATGAGGTATGTTTTGTGATTTGAGGTAATATGTAAAACTATTTTCTAAATTTTTCATTAAAGGGCATTTAATGTATTGTTTTACATGCCAAAGAGCATGAAATTGAGACAATTTGGAAATTGGTCGATTTTATAGCCAAAATTCTCATAATTTCGCAAGGATTTCAATGGTGAAGTTATTTTCTTGTTTTGAGTAATCGGATTTAAGAGCATCCATTAAATTAGCATATGTAAGTCATTTTACATGTGATTTTGGTATTTTGAGATTGAGAAAGAAGATTTCATTGGCTTATAGGGAACTTAAAGATGAAACAAAAGTATGCAATATGAGTTCTTTTATTTTATGTTGTGTCATCTCTCTCATTAGAAAACTAATCTTCGGTTTATGAGTTTTTGGGTAAAAATCACATCATCACAATTCTGCAAACCACCCCAATATGATCAGTAAATTATTATGGATCAAGTTAGATACTGCATGTATATATGTAAATCAATAAGTGGTGTCTAAGGATTTTTGGATCATAAACTTTGTTATCAAATCTTGTATATTTGATTTCTTTTATTTTTAGTTGTGTTATCTCATTATTCTTCAAGTTAATCATCAATTTACGAGGTTTTGGATAAATAGCATATCAACATGTGTTCTGCAAATCACCTCAATACCATCAAGAATTATTATGAATCAATTTATATGCTAATATGGGATTTTAAAGATTAATATTGGTATCTAAGGATTTTTGGATCAAGTGGTATCAGAGTTAGTTTTGACATGTATTTTCAAGTTGATGTGACGAGGTTCAATACTCAAGTTGGTGAAGGTGTTTGAAGGCTCTCTATATAGATCTTTTTTTGTAAAAGAAAACATGAGTAAATCTCTCATGAAGTTAAGGCTCGAGAAGGATATTAACTGACAGATTAAGAAGGAAATTATGAATTAAAGATGAAACTACAATATCTTGAGGAAGAGAAGCAGAAGCTTCAAGATCGATTGATATGTCATGAGGAATTCCATAGAGTTATTTTTCATGAGTTGGAAAGGAAGTTGCAAACTAAGGATCAAATATTGGAACCATTCCATGAAGCTAGGAAAGTTGATAATGAAAAGTCTACAATGCAAGAGAAATTATCTCCTTCAAAATGTATGATCGAGAAAGATGATGCCTTGTATTCTTCTTCTCCCCGTTAATATGGAGAATTCTCAAGGATGGTTGAAATAAGGAGAACTTCAGGTGAATGGGTTTTTCATAAGTAGTCAATATTACCTTCCATCCTAGGGAAAGGTAACAAATGTAAGACATCTCCAGGAAGAGATACGCATTCTGAAGAGGGAGTGAAGACATTTCCCACTGGTAAGATTTGTATATGGTCTATGTATCGATGTGCTTCATGTGGAACTAGTAACCATAATATGGTGAAATGTCAAACCAGACAATCCGTGCAAGAAAATCTATCCAAGAAGAAGGCTAGAGAAAAAGGTCATTTTCCAAGACAAAAGAAAAGGGGGAGTGGAAAGAAGGGATTGTGGTTCCAAGATGGGAACAAGACACTCTACTCTTATTGTGGTAAGAGTGGAAAACATATAGAGAAGTGTTGGACACTTTATCCACACTTATGTTCAAAGAAAAATAGAAAATATGTAAAGGCACCATCCAGAAGACAGGAAACAACCCCAAGTGAAGTTAATAGTCTTGCTGAAAGATTCGAGAAAGAATAATTCTTGGTGACTAGTATTAACGGTGTGACATATGAAGACATCAAGGTATGGTTCATGGACATATGGCTCATATCGACACATGACAATGATGAGATCAATATTCCTAACTTTCTCATAGATCGACACAGATTTCTATGTAGGATCTAGAGCTAACACCAAACAAGAAATAAGAGGGTTTGGATATGTAAAATTCTAGCTTAAGTCATGAGGATTTATGGGAATAGAACATATGTTATATGTTCCATATTTTAAACTAAACCTACTCTCATTTGCATCTTTCAAAGATGAAGGATATGCAGTCTCATTCCAGGATGTCCAAGTACTTTTGTATTCAAGGGAAGCTACTCAATACACCACAATAGTTCTTGGTGTTCGAAAGGAGAGTTTGTATAGGTTACTTGGAAGACCTAAATTGGGTCTAATGGTTTCTTTGATTCATCATTAGATTCTGTTTCAGATTCAATGTCAGATTCAACATCAGTGTCAGAGGAATTGTCAGAGATAGGAAGTTGTGAGACTCCCTCCAGTACAAAAGGAAGAATGAGTCCATGAACAAAACCATCTATCCAAAAATATTTCATTGTAAATATGTGTATTTGTAAATTGCGAGTTAATATGCATATGTAGACACCTTCTAAATCTATTTTTTGTGTTGTATTAGAAGGCTTGTAAGCCACTCATTAGAGAGTGTTAAGAGTGATATGAGTCTTGTAAGATTTCTATATAGCCACCTTATCAATTTTCAAGACTGAGAGGGATCTTGTATATTTCTAAGACTTTCGACAACAATGAAGATAATTGTAATTTTTTATTATCAGCTAAAGAACTACATATGGATCGAATTTTCTAAGTTAAAATTCTTATTTTGAAGAACTGAAGGCGAAGGAATGGAAGAATGCAGGAAATTTGAGCATGTATATTGAGAGCAGTAAGATCATCACAGTAATGCAAATATTCCTAGAGGTGGTAGAGATAATAGGTATATACTTGTGAAGATGTATGTTATAAGCATCTCCAAGATATTATATCATGTTTATGTAGATGTATACCTTGAGTAGAAGTAGGCCAAATAGTACATATGTTTGTGGAGAACATGTTTTGAGTTTCTTTCAGGGAAGTAGAGAGGAAATGGATAGGGAATTCATTCAGAGAATCCTACAGATACATCAACTGTACAGGAACAATGAGTCCAAATGGGAAAGGCATAGATCAACATTCGACTTGGTTTCATGATTGTCAAGATAAACTATCTTTAGCAGAGAAGGAGATGAGATTGGATGTTGAGTACATGATTCATATTCATATATTGTATAGATTTAGTAAGAAGACTTTTGTTACGAAGGAATCTATGAGTCAGGACCATAACTAGATTTAACTACCACCATTTTCCAAAGAGCTAGAGTCATATCCATATTCTAGAGAAGCAGACAGAAGTACATTGATCTTAAATCCAAGATCCAAGTGAGTAACATTTATCATCACTAAGTTGTTGAAATATTCATACTTTTGGAGGACCAAAAGTGGGAAGGTGTGATCCAGGAGGATCTGGAATGTTCACAAAGGTCCAGAAAGATCTAGAACACTCACAGAGGTCCAGGAAGATCTAGAACACTCACAGAGGTCTAGGAGGATCCAAAAATGCTAAACATTTGATCATATCAAATGTTCTCAAAAAGGAATTCATTGCAAAGATATCTGCGATATATTTTCAATGATGAAAAAATTGCCTCAAACGGGGTTCGTATGCAAATATTTTAGTAGTTCTAAGTTTTGGTCAAACTAGGAAAAATGTCAAATTCAAAGGTGACATGTGTCACCACTTAGAGAGTGAGGTGTGTCATGTCTATACAACTATTAGGATGACGTCATCAAGATGACGTGAAAACATGAGAGGTTTTCACATGTCACTCATTTTTGGCATTTTCAAGCACCCATGTGGACCAATAACAAATGTCACTTGTCATCTGTATGCTAACATGTCATCTATATGATCACATGGAAGGTGATAGAGGTCAGGTACACTCAAAATCTATATGTTGACATGGCAATGATTGGGTAGTGATGTGATAGGTCGTATGATCCATGTGACACCACTGGAAGGGTGACACATGGCCTACCATACAGTCTATGTGGAGGATAACTCAACATGTGACATGGAAGGGGTTGTACAATAGTAGCCAATGATAGGTTTCCACATGGGCCAATCAAATGGCACCATGTGGCACCTTCGAGAAGGACAAGTTAGCCTAAGGATCGAAATGGTTATGGTCTCGATGGGTTTTCAACCACTGACCTTCCATAGGGATTATTCCAAATTCCAAACGACTTAACATACCTTTTGTTGGACATATTGTCAATGATGTCAATAGTCGATGTCATTACATTATAATGATGATTTGGTATGAAAAAAGAGAAGAAAATCCATGTACAAAAGGACTAAAATATTAATATCTCTGGAGGGTTAGAGACTAAATATCAAAATCTCAGAAGGGAAAGTGCATTGCAGAAACACGATCAGATCAGGTTGTGGCCGTTGAATACACAAGCACCAGATCAAGGGCAAGGATTGATTGTGGAGCGCGAAGGGATAATTAAACAATGTGTTAATTCCAATCCTCCAATTAGTCTAGACCGTCAAATTACAAGAGAAGGATCATTGGAGGACTGGTCAATGATAAGATCAAGTCATGAACATTGGATATGCAAGCGCCAGATCAAGGGCAGGGATTGCTATAGTGGGAAAACCCCCTATGGAATACACTAGGGTTCAACATGTAGGAATATCTAACCCTCTAAAACTCTCCTACTTTTTAGAACTACCCCAAATATACCCCACATTCATGCATGAAATACAAAGTGAAAAGATATGGTAACTTTACCTTTAACTCCGCATCCAGTGTTGATCCTTTCACGTTCAATTGTTCCACTAACTACAAGTATCCTCCCAAGGCTGAAATGCATTCATAGATAGATAAAGAGGGAACTACAAACATGCATCTCATATATAAATCATGGGTTGTATGTTAGAATAAAGCATAAATCAAACACAAATATTTGAGACATCATATTTCAGGACAGAAAAAGTATTCATTTTATTGATATCACAATATTTACTTACAATGAGATCGGTGACTTCTCCTTGAAGCTGGTCCAAGCTCCTCTTCACCAAGCCCCAATTGCGCTTCCACGTATCTTTCTCCTCTCAACCTCTCTCTAGGGAATGGAATAGGATTATGATGGAGGAAAAATGAAAGAATGGGAAATTCTGGTACAAATATCACAAGGTGGCTGTAAATTCTTGGGGCAAGGAGGGGATGTGAAATAGGAAGAGTTTCATTGTTCTTATGCTTCTCTCTTGAATGATACCCCAAAACCTCATTTTATATGAAAAAAGGATGGTTATTCAGTTGGGTGACAAGCTATAGGTGGTGGGGCAGTTGGGAAACTACCCAATAGCCCGCAATCTCAACGAATTCCTTGCAAATTTTAATTTTTGCAACTTTTGTGAGTATACGTGGGTTGTAATGGTGCAGCTATAGTGGTGCATAAAGTGTGTGTACATGGGAAGTAGTGGTGCAGGGCACTTACATCTTCAAAAATAGTGTTTTTAAGAAGAATTGCTCAGTGATGGCTTGGATAAAATAGCAAGAGGGCCTGATGCCAGGTATGCATGTATGGTGAAATTTAGGGTTATAACAGATGCCCCCTAATGTGTGAGGTTAGAAGAGCATCTGATGGCCAAAATACATTACAAATATTCAGCAACGTACGAAGCGAGTGATCCCGAGACCAGAGTTCAGGAGGTGCCATCTGCAAAAATAATAAATTTCTCACTGAGGCGGGCATACCCATGCTCGGGAGGAAATAAATCATGGCTTCCAATCAAATACATTGTATATCCATGTCATATAACTATATAAAGTGTAGCCGTGAACAATACACATCGGATCTACATCTCAAAATCAAAAGATATACATGTATAGTATCCATCTTCAAGAAGCCAAAGACGCCTGATGGCTGGAGATGAGTCCTTCAAATCTCAAGCAACAACTTCAATATCTTCAAAACTTGGGTAGGAGTGTAATTTGAGTGTACTAATTCACTACATAGAGGTCTTTGACGGCTCATCAGGAACACACAAGAGGATCTCGGTGATCAGACAGAGAACTTCATCAATTTCAAACAAGGACTTGATTGGACTTTTAGGATGGCTGGGCATGAGGTCAAGAGACAAACTACAAAAAGGACGAATCAGGTTCGATAAAAATTCCCTTGGACAATAGCACGACAGATGCTCAGACTTAGGTAGAATGACATTCACATAAGTCTACGATGCAGTTGACAACACAAAATCTCCATGTGTTTGGAAGAATAACCAAACGGAGGAGGACACAGCTCTATGTAGTGAGAACAACTTCCTAAGGTTATATTAAATCCCAAATATTGACGAACAAATGGAAGGGTGTGCTTTGTCCAAGGGAGACTCATTGTGTTGCAATAAAAAGAAAATAATTTTGCCGTCCTCTTTTTGGGGTATATTTGATTTTTTTGTCTTTTTCAATATTTTTGAAGAGCTTGAAAAATAATAAAATAATGATACATTACAAAGGAGGAATGAGTGTCACAAGAATACTAGTTCCAAGAACAAGGAACACACTAATTATCATATCAAGGAAACATGTGCAGAAAAAGGATACTCGGGAAAATTCCTCCATGGGTCAAGGTGTCAAGACGCAGAGGCAAAGTGCTACAAGGATTGCATATAAGGCATGCCTCAAAGGTTCAGTTGAGAGAACCATGGAGCCAACATTAGGCCAAAGACATAGGGATGAAAATGAGATTAGTAAGACACGATGAAAACCTCCTTCAATGTAATTTTAACGAGCCCAGAGAAGGTAAGATCATTGGTTTTTCACTTTTAGAGAGTCGAAAAAAGCATAAAAGAAGACTTCACTAGGGTACCTTTTTTGAAGGCAGTCTAGTCGGTTTGAAAAAGAGGTAAACTAGCACCAAAAATACGTCTATTCAAAACCATTTTAATGAGTGTGACAAAGACAAGATCACTCGACAATATTTTCAATTTTAAGGAGTCTGAAAAGAGATTAACTATGGACTCACAACCTTTTTCTAGATTTAGTCCCCTTAGCGCGAAAAAGTATAAACTTTACTTAGGAGATCTCTCGGCGAGATGAACCTCCTGAGGTGTACCTTTTACTCCTTAATCTATAGGCTGGAAAAAGGGGTAAACTCATGGCAGTAGATGTTTTTTTGAACCAATTAACGAGTGTGAAAGAACAAGGTCACTCGACGATATTTTCAATTTTAAGGAGTCTGAAAAGAGCTTAACAATGGACTCCATAGGGGATGTCCTTCTAGACCAGTTTAACGAGTGTGAAGGAACAAGGTCACCCGACAATGTTTTCAATTTTAGGGAGTCTGAAAAGTGCTTAACTATGGACTCTGTAGGGTGGTTCCTTTTTCGTAAATTTAGTCCCTAAGGTCCAAAAAAGGGATAAACTTATACCTGAGAATACTCTTCTAGTGAAATGAAGTTCCTAGAGTATACCTTTGTTCATAAAATTGACCATCCAGGCTGAAAAAGGGGTAAACTACCACTGGATAGACGTGCCTTCAAGTTTTAGTTTGGCGAGTGTGAAGGACAACAAGATCGATTGACAATCGTTTCATGTTTAGAGAGTCTGAAAAGGACTTAAAGAAGACTCCAGAGGGCTATGACTCATGTATGAAACTAGTTCAGGTAGAGCCCACTGCCATGCTCAGACCAAGAGTCTCTTCGATAGTCAACTTGGAAAGTCTCCCAAAAGGGAAGAAAACACAAACCACGGTGTAAGTCCTCCCACGATATAGAAATCGTAGTCATGGCTTCAAAGATAGACTCATCTGAAGGCAATTCAAAATATGAGAAATCATGCAAACGAGGGTCGACAGTCCCAAAGGGTGAAGTAAACTGACCATATTCCATATGACAATGGAGGCTCTGGCCAGGACTAGTAGAGTCTATTAGCGAAGAATCACAAGCATGAAGGCTTGAGGATCTCAAACAACGAGATCAGACTCGAAAGGAGACTCAAGATCACTTGGAGCATGAGGGAAAAGCAAGGGATCCCATGCCCCCATTAGATATACCAATGGATCAATTGTTGAGACCAAGTCTCAAGATGAAAAACATGATTGCACATGTTCCTTCTCAGAAGCAGTTGAACACAAAGGATAAGACGCCACATAATTAACCTATGGTGGGGTAGAATCTACACAAACACTAGGAACATATAAAGCGGAAG
The DNA here is from genome assembly GCA_032191745.1 of Picea mariana. Lineage (NCBI taxonomy): Eukaryota > Viridiplantae > Streptophyta > Pinopsida > Pinales > Pinaceae > Picea > Picea mariana. The sequence goes on along the minus strand of JASDQU010680743.1, from coordinate 6,999 downwards.
ATTAAACTAACGTTGAATTAGGATGATGATTATCAGATACCAGTTGGTTGATAGTGACAATGCTTCCAGTGTGCAGGAAATGCATCACCTGGAAGAGCGTAGACACCACAATATTCATAGCATATACATAATCATGCTCGAGAAGCATATTAAAATCTAACGGGCCTTGCACTACTATAACATTGACAAGGACAATCTTCCCACCTAATGATATAGGAAACTGAGGAAGAATCCTTAAATATTCACTAGGACATCTGTCAAAATCCAACAACTCATGTGAAATAGACACAAGCTCAGGAGATCCCAATACTTTCCAAACTGAGGAGGATAAAATACTTGCAGAGGCTCCTTCATCCACAATACATCGATAAATGTTTGTTGAATTAAATTCAACCCTTATTTGAAAGGGTGTGAAAGAAGGAAGGAAAGGCTCAACAAGGTCATTCCAATCAAAGGAAACCATCCTAGGGCTTGGAGGGGGTGTGCTCAAAGCGAGCGGAATGCCCCCTTGTTCTGAAAGTACTAAACTGGAAATGCTAAAAACATAGTCGATAGACACATCACTCTCCAAGAGAAGAGTGGGATCAGCCGAAGATTGCAACAACATGACCACTTTGGTAGACTCGATACTCTCTAAGAGAAGAGTGGGATGAGCCAAATATTGCATCAACGTGACCACTTTCTCAACCAATGGTTGAATAGGATACAAGACTACATGGTCTAAAGGCACCTCACCCCCCAAAATAGGAGTGGGATCAACTGAAGGCTAGATCGGCGTGACCACTTTCTAAACCAATGGTTGAATAGGCTATGAGACTACATGGTCTAAAGGCACCTCACCCCCCAAAAGAGGAGTGGGATCAGCCGATGACTGCATCGGCATGACCACTTTCTCAACCAATGGATGAATATATTGTGAGGAAACCTTAGAAGACTTAGAATCAGAAGAGCTTACAGACAGGGACCACAATCTTCATACCTATGGAAGGCCAAGGCATAAATGAGTAAGGTGGTATCCCTTAAAAAGCGTACAAGGGAACTTAGGCTTACGTCCTGTCCATCTAGGTTTCTCAACATAATCAATTCCCCCAGCATGACTAGTAGTGGTTGGTTTCTTTTCCCCAACATGACTAGCAGAGGTTGTTGATATATCACTAACATGACTTGCATAGGTAGGTGATTGGTCGATAACATGACTCGCAAAGGCTACAAACCTATTGCCAATATGCATAACAATGACTGGACTTTTTCCCCCAGCGTGACTTGCAGAGGCTAGGTTCTGGTATTCAATGTGATTTGTAGAGGTTGTCAACCTATCTCCAACATGACTTGCAGAGGTTGGTGATTTCTTCTTCCTATTCTTCCTCTTTCTATTTCGTTTAGACTTCCGGTTACTAGTAACTATACTTTCACCAGAGGTGGGAGAAGGATGAGGAGAAGAATTTCCTAACAAAGGAACATCAACATGGTGCCCATGACATAGCATGCTTAACTGAGAAGCATCAAGAGAATTCAGGACATTCGAAAAGGTACCCAACAAAACCATTAGTCCCACATTCAACCCAAGAATGTACAAAGTGGTTATCAAAGGGAAACCAATGTTTCCAAAGAAAGGAAAAGCACAAGAATCCCCTTGTGAAGGGGTTCCTTTGTTGGTATCATCAGTAAATTTTTCCATGAAGATATTATGCACAATTTCTCCCCTTGCGGGATCGTTCAAGTCCGTAAAAGTCTCACACACTGACTCCGACAAACCAGTGTTATCAAAACAATGCCTATAAAGAGGCAGCTCGACATTTCTAAGAGGAATACCAAAATGTCCTCACAACCGACGGAGTGGGCGGTCTACTACCCTAGTTCAGAGACCCAAATCAATGACTGAATAAATCACTATGGAAAACTAAGGAGCATAGAGCACACACTAAAATTTCCTAAAGGAAAATTAAGCAAATGACTAACTAGTTGGAAGAACAGTTACACCAACCAACACTAGAGCAACTTACCAGTGCAAGTGCAACTCAAACACGGAAGCACCCTTCGGGTATACTCTACAAAGTGTGACCTGAAATTTTCCCTAGGTACCATGGTATAACCCCGCAGTCACCTGTGTAAGTCCCTAGGATAAAGGCAACTAAGTTACCAGCTCACGAACAGTCACCAGGTGGGTACAGTCGACAATCGGGTGGACCGCAATGAGCAGGGTAACAATCCAAAAAACCTATCGAGGGTATCAAAAGCAAGTGGTCTAGAAGAAAAATGAGGATCTCAAATGGAGTCGAGGTCCATGAAGCTCCGTAGGAAAATTCAATCGACAGTATCCCATGACAAGTCCTCAATATGTGTTCCCCACTACACTTGGTCCAACTTTGGAGGGGTTATCACTACTACCTTTCCGCACGCGACCTCATGTTTAGACCCTATGTTAGAGGGGGGTCCCAGATAAATTTCATGTTTATTGGACATTTTACACTCCCTAGCACTGACTCCAATGTTTTTTTTATAAGCCTTGAAGAGTTTCCTCTCCAACCTAAATCAAGGCTCTAGCCTAGACTAGTTGATTGACCCTGCAAACATAAAGTCTAGTTGATTTTAAATTAGCATTAATTTTAATGGCCTATCTTAAGTCAAGGAAATGAAAATGAAACTAGTGGTGTGTTTTGAGAGATGAAGGAGAAATAAACGAACTAAAAGAAAAATTGCTTCTATTTGACAAATAAAGATTTGCAAATTTCACTCTTTAACCAACTTTTTGTAACTACTTTTTTTTCTAAGATCTTTTAAAGGAAAACCTCAAATGAAATTTCTCTTGAATACGAGCTACTTAATGTTCTAAGAACTCAATAAAGAACTTAATAAAAACACTCTTTTTTCCTTACAAGTAAAACAACTAACCTAACTACTTAACCAAACTAAGAAATGAAATATTTTTCTGTTTTTATGCTTCAAACAAGAAACTTGAAATAAATTCTTTTTCTTTTTATTTAAAGCAAGCGAAAGGGGAAAAAGTAAAAAAAAAGACAAGACCAAAAACTGACTTCTAGCCCACTGCAGAACATAGGGAGTCACTGACGACCCCAAACAGGATGATCAAAGACTCACAAACTCGTCTAAAACCGTTTCAAAGAAAAACAAGAAATATTTAAAAGAATAAACAAACTGACGTCAAACCCAAGCTACGATTGTAACAACAGAGACATTGTACTTGATCAAGAAACCCCTGAGAAGTATGACTTTAATCAGGGAAGAGGTTGATTACCTCTCCTTAAAGAAAAATTTCTTGACATAGGCACACAATTGGCACTTAAGCAACCTGCATATGTGTGTGGGCTGTCTAAAAGAAGGGCGTGTATGTATGCATGTAGACCCACTGCAGGACGCTTACACCTCTGTAACTTCTCAAAAATATAAAACAAACATGCAGGATGATAGGGCAGAGAGTATTGGTATGGCACCAACAGGTGACCAAAATCCCTTAAAGACTCAACAACTTATGGAAACTCAAAAAAGGTAGTAAAACCAATTAAAACACCCAAAAAATATCCCCTAAAACCCTAGAGGTTTCCCTAGTATGGTCGCCATTTCTACTATAGCATGAAAATCCCCCTATGGACTACACTAAGGTTCAACATGTAGAGATATATAACCATCTAAAAGTATCCTACTTTTTATAACTACCCCAAATATACCCCACATTCATGCATGAAATACGAAGTGAAAAGATCCGATAACTTTACCCTTAACTCCACATCCAGTGTCGATCCTTTCACGTTCGATTGTTCTGCTGACTACAAGTCTCCTCCCAAGGCTAACTTGCATTCACAAACAGATAAAAAGGGAACTACAAACATGCATCTCATATATAAATCATGGGTTAGATGTTAGAATAAAGCATAAATTAAACACAAAGATTTGAGACATCATATTTCGGGACAGAAAAAGTATTCCTTTTATTGATATCACAATGTTTACTAGCAATGAGATCAACGAATGCTCTTGAAACCTGGTCTGATCTCCTCTTCACCAAGCTCCAACTATGCTTCCACATATCTTTCTCCTCTCAACCTCTCTCTAGGGAATGGAATAAGCTTATGATTGAGGAAAAAGTCAAGAATGGGAAATTCTGGTACAAATGTCACAAGGTGGCTGCAAATTCTTGGGGCAAGAAGGGGATGTGAAACGGGCAGAGTTTCACTGTTCTTATGCTTCTCTATAGAATGAGACCCCAAAACCTCCTTTTATATGAAAAAAGGATGGTTATTTAGTTGGGTGATGGACTATAGGTGGTGGGACAGTTGGGAAACTACCCAATAGCCCGTAATCTCAACAAATTCCTTGCAACTTTTTAATTTTTGCAACTTTTGTGAGTATACATGGGCTGTAATGGTGAAGATAGCGTACGTACACGGACTATAGTGGTGCAGCAAGCATGTGTATGTGGGAAGTAGTGGCGCAGGGTGCGTACATCTTCAAAAATAATGTTTTTAAGAAGAGTTGCTCAATGATGGCTTGGCAAAAATAACAAGTAAGAGGGCCTGATGCCAGGTATGCATGTATGGTGCAATTTAGGGTTATAACAAGGATTGATTGTGGAGCGCAAAGGGAGAATTAAACAACGCATTAATTTCAATCCCACAATTAGTCTAGACCGTCGATCGTCACATTCTAATAGATCTATGGTTGACATCAGTTCCACTACCAAACGAGCAGTTTCCATTGTGTAACTCAATGATAGTTTTAAACATTGTGCTAGTTGAGGACCCCACAATCATCCCTGATTGTTGATATACTCAAGGAACATTCTTGATCGTTGGATCATGGAGGAAACCTGCATAAAGAAGGAAAAGAATCATGTTCGTTGATGTAGATTTTGAGACAAATCAAGATCGTCAGATCGAGGGGGAAGTCAGAAGAATTAGATATCAACTAAAAGATGTGAAGTAGGAGAATCAAAGGATATCTTATCCATTAGGTTAAATTAGAATATAACAACAGTCAACCTTGACGCTGACTACTCTGGAGAAAAGAAGCCCAAAACGGGTAAGATTACATGAAGGTCGAAGTCCCGAAATGGACATGAGTCATCTGATCAGAGGAACACTTCAAATAATATATAGACCATTGGATCGAGTAAAGTGGAAGGATAGTGTAACACAAAAATTTTTTGAAGAGGACATGATTTGTCCGATATGATAAATATTTCATGAGTCATATTGACCATCTAATCTATATAAAGTGGAAGGATAGGATAAGCAAAGACGAAGGTTGGAGCCACGAAGTCCTAAAGTAAATGCGGACCATCGGATCTGGACAATACATGATGATCTTTGGATTATAATAGTGGTAAAACTTTGGCGATGACCACTTCGACAAAAAAGGGTTGAGAACAAGTAAGATTACCTGAAGGCCGAAGTCTCGAAGTGGACATGAGTCGATTGATCTGAGGAACACTTCAGGAAGTATTCCGACCATTGGATCGAGTTTAGTGGAAAGACAGAGTAAGCCACAAAGTGTCCCAAAGTAGACACAAATCATATGATCTAAGGAACACTTCAATAAATATCCCAACCATCAGATCAGGGAAAGTAGAAGGAGAGAATAAGCAAGGAAAAATGCATGAGATCCTGAATACCCAAATTCTCGATAGTTGTTGGATTGCGTTAATATTTTTGGGTTAAATGAGGACCATCAAATCTAGACATGATCCATATTTTATGAGTAGAATGAAATGAATAAATATTATTAACAAGTACTTAACAAAAAATAACAGAGATACAGTAAAACTGGTTTTCTATTCAATAACAAAATAAGATGAAACTGTAAAATGCAGTGGAAACAAGCTTGCTGGAATGGTGGCGGCTTATCTCTGAGAAGAGATGTGACANCCAAAAACCTAACCCTAGGAGATGAAGCGCCAAAAGTCATGTGGGCCCCGTTTGGGTAAGTTGGTACATCAACTTCCCAAGGTCGTAACTTTTGCATACGATCTTCGTTTTAGGCGTGTGATAGCCCGTTGGAAAGGAATCATTGAGGAGATTATTTTTTGGTCTCAATCATTCTTTCATCTATCATTGAGGAGCTCGATCCTGAAAAACCTTCATTTAGGCCCTCAAAATGGCCCCGGAACTTAAAACTGCTAAAAATAGTAAATTGCCAAAATTGTCAGAAAACTGTTTTGAGCCGATTGGAAAAGGTGGGTGGCCACTGATATCCATATGGATCAATAATCCATCCTTATGAAGCAATGGTCTCCATTGCGTTGATTTCCCCCGTCAGATGAGGAAATTTCTATTGAATTTGGCCCCGGGTGAGCCACTTGCCTTGGTGCAAGAGCTGCCCTGCTTTGATGACTCGATAAATCTAGATCCTTTGTTGTTGAGTGCCCTTGATTTTTCTATACAAAATATGATCATTGGATGCCTGTTGTATGCAGTCAGGTTTGAGCTATGTTGGTGTCAGTTGTTCTGCTACTTCTGAGGTGTCCAATAATTGTGGGAAATAAGGGCGAAGGAGATCCACGTTGAACACTGGGTGTGGGCCAAGGAAAGGAGGAATGTTGAGCTCAAAATAATTATCCCCCACAGCCTTGGTGATAGTGTATGACCCATAATGGAGTTGGCAAATCTTCTGATGGGGTCCTGTAAGGCATTCTTTCTGCAAGTGCAACCAAACTTTGTCGCCCACCTGAAACTTATGCGACACCCAATGTTGATCATGGCTTTGTTTGTACTTGTCATTGGACTTCTGTAGGATATCCTGAACCTGTTGATGAATGTGCTGGATCCACTCAATGAACCGGGTGGATTTTTCAGCTTTAGTTGGAGTAGGAGATGAGTCGGTCGAGGTGACCACAAGGGGAAGTGCAAGATCTATGGGACCCAATGGTTGGAATCCCAACCCCACTTGAAAGGGGATGTGGCTAGTTGAGCTATGAAGGGCTCAGATGTAGCTATGCTAGACATAGGGAAGGCTCTTATCCCATGTGCGAGGGTGCTTTGAATT
>JASDQU010680742.1:10294-25350 GCA_032191745.1 Picea mariana | reverse complement strand
TTTTTTATTGATATGAAGAAGTTAACCACAATTTAATGACAAATTTCTTCTACAAACTCCTCTAGAAATGATCAAGTGTCCCTGTTTGAGGTTATGATTCTCGACAAACCAAGTAAACAAACAATTTCTCTAAAGAATAAAACAACAATGTTTATTGCATCACCAATTTTCTTATATGAAATGAAATGTGTCGTTTTAAAAAATATATCAACTATTACAAAGATAAAATCATTACCTCATTGGGTTCTTGGAAATCCCAACACAAATTCCACATTCATGTTTTCTCATGACGCTTTCAATATTGGCAATGATGCATACAATCTAGTATTCTATGTTTTCCCCTTGGTGTGTTGACAAATGCTACAACTCTCAACCTGCTTCTTCACATTCTTGGCAATCCAAGTCCAATATCGGTGCTCTTCACATTCTTGGCAATCCAAATCCAAATCCTTTTAATTGGTGCACATCCTCCATTCTCTTCCTTTCTTTGGTGCTAGTACAATAGGTGTTGCACATGGGATCAATATCTCTCTTACCAATCCCCAATCTAATAACTGATGGACTTTCTTATTGATCTCCTCAGCTAGTGTCAATTGATGTGGTTCTTTGTTTGGTAGACTTGAGCCTGGAATAAAATCACTCTGGAATGAGATGCTCCTCACACATGACAATATATTTGGTATCTCATTGGAAAAGGCCTCAAACTTTTATAATGTCTCATTAACCTCTATTTTTATGTCACTTCTCTTCACTTCCAAACTTAAGTTCTTTGGAAAAATGACAAAGTAACATCTTGTCCTCCTTTCTTCTCAAGTAATACTTTGTTGTGCATAGCATCACTCTTCTAGAATTGATGCAATTATTGTTGTTTGTATTGTTTCCTCATGTGCAACAACTTAAACTTCTTTCCACCCTTCTCCAATAGAAAAGTATTGTTTACTCCATCATGAACAACATTCCAGTAAAAACACCAAGTCCTCCCCAACAAAAAATGGTAGGCATCCATTAGCACTATGGTATCACATAAGAATTGATCATGGTAATTTCCAACATGGAAATTTACTAAGAAATATTTGGAAACAATGACATGGTGTCCCTTTTGCAACAAAGAGACTTAATACACATTCAGGTGTAGGGTGCATCCCTTTTGAAATAAAGAGACTTAATAGGCATTCAAGTGTAGGGTGCATTTCAATTTCAACTTCTCAATTGCTTATTCAAACACCACAAGTTATCAATGATACCACCATCCATAATAAGTGAACAACTCTTACCTCCCCTCTTACAATTGGTTTTAAAAATTGTCTTCCTTTATTCTAGATTCTTCTCTTTAGGTTTGTGCTCTAGCTTCAATAACACTCACTAAAACATAAGACTCTATACATGCTCTTGTTGCACTTCATCAACATAACTTCCAACCATTGATCAAGTTGTGCTCTCAGTTCCTTGATCAATATGGGTTTTTCCTTCCTACCTTTTATTAGCATTCAAAATATCTGGACACTCTTAAACCTTGTTCCCTTGTGCTCCACACTTGAAGCATGCTCCAACAATTCTTACTCCTCTACCTATAGAACTTCCATGAACTCTATAGCAGTCATAATTTCTTCTAAATTCTTGGTTTGTAGCATCGATATTGTTTCCTTCTTATCCCTTACTTCTACTTCTTTGTCCTCTCCAAGACATGTTCTCGCCTCTACCTCTTGTTCCTTTACAATGGGAACTTTGTTTTTTTATTGATAACTTATTTTTGTCTTTCAAGGAAAGCTAATATGCCTCTATAACTAACTAAATTCTCACCATACTTAACTCATGTTGAATAATATATCCAAGGTCATTAACATATCTAGAAATAGCCTCATCGTCTTCCTCACTTTATCTAAATCTAATGAACAACTTATAAAATTCTTCTATGTATTCCTTGTTGATGATTGCAGCTATGTGAGACATTCTCTAGCTTACAAACCTGTGAGATGTTGATGATTGCAGCTATGTGAGACATTCTCCAGCTTACAAACCTGTGAGATGTGGATCATTGCAGCTATGTGAGTTTTTCTCCAACTTACAAACCTGAGAGAAAGCCCCTAAGAAGGGTACATGGTTCCTACTTGAGACAGAGATGGAACGTAGAGATGACCTCCTCCATTCAGAGAGTTGAGAAGCCTCATCAACTCTTGTTCTTTCCATTATGGTGCGGTCCAACGGTCTGGTGTCGAGCTATAAATTCTTTTCGACCCATTTGGAGCAGCATTTGAATGGATATATCGGTCCCAACGACTATATTTCCTCGCCATGGCGAAGTACCATGTTTCGTTGTTCTGATATCCCGACGAAGCTCCTATTCTGCAAATTTTCTGTCTGCGAAGTTCACTCTGGAACCTTCTATAACTTTTGAAACTTAGCTCTCTTCTTACTTAGCTTTCTAGCCTTCCTCCCAGTGAGCTTCGTCTCGGTATTCTTTTTTCCATTCTGATTTTTATCGTCTTTGGACATAGTCACTGCGCGTTGCTGAGATTCTTTCCTAGGATTTAGGATTAACACCTCTTCTTTATCCGAGATAGGTACTTTAGTCTTCTGCAAGTCTTCTAATGTTCTTGCAGCTTCGACATCTGGGTCTCTAGTGTTAAGTAGCTTTGACCTATTCTCCTGTTCTTCAATCAAGTATGTGATCCTTCTAGTCATTAATTATTTTAACTCTTGTCTCTTCTGCTCCAAAACTTCTTCTTCTTCTTTTCTTCTGGCTTGATCTCTTTCAATCCAAGGTTTCCCTAGTAACATGGTGAATGGGGCACGGTCCTCAATAAATTGAATAATCTCAAAATCTTCTTCTGTAGAAGTTCCATTGGCATTCATAGATATCTGAGTGAGCTTTCCACATAGGTTTACCAATTTTCCTCTGAATAACCCTATTCCTCCTAATGAAGGAATCATAACAGGCCTTCCTATATCTTCCCAACTTCTCTTTGTCATGATATTCACCTGTGTTTCCTCATCTATAACATAGTCAATGTCGAAGTCTCATGTTCTTTCTTTAAGGCATTCCTTGTCTTTAAAGATCTCTGATAATCTAACATGTTGGTGGTCATTCAAGGTTTCTTTCATTTGTAGCAATACCTTCTCTGATTCTCTCTAGGGTTCTACTATAGCCATAGTTTCTGGATATGCCTTAGGGTTTTCTTGTCTTATGTTCATACTTTCAAGCTTAGCAATCATTCTAGGGCAATCCAACACTTCATGGTTCATAGCTTTGCAACAAAGATAACCAGGTCTTCTCCCATGGCATGCCTTAGAAAGATGTCCCAGTTTTCTGCAGCTGTAATAGAGGGTTAATCCTCTCTTTATTTTAAATGATCCCCATATTCTCTTGTACTACGCACTAGGATCATATGAGCTAACATGCAATAAATTATTTCTAGGATCCTACATCCATTTGTTAGTCCAAACATTCTTTCTATGCATAGGTATAACATATATTTCACTATTCTTATCAGATCTACTCATATCAAATCTTCTTTCATCTATTAATACCCTAGTTTTCAAACTAGGAAAGACTCTATTAAACATACCTATATCCATACTCTAGAAACAAAAAATTCCACTTATCTTACTTCTACAGAGCACAAAGCTTTCAGATCTAGAATTTTTCTACTATTCTTACCTCTATCAGAGCACAGAGCTTATAGATCTTACCTCTTTTTAATCAAGAATTCCCACTTTCACCTTTCTTAGGGCACAAAGCTTCCGGATCTTACCTCTTTTCTTCAGATCATACTTCTTTTCCTTAGCACAGAGCTTCTTAGGTCAAGTAGAATGTTGCGCACTAGGGAAACAGATCTACGCACAGAGCTTTCACAGTTTCAGGATGGATCTTTACACAAAGCTTCTTCTTTCTCAGTTCCCAACAATCATAGTTTCAGGTCCCGACAACAGAACCATTTGTTGGCACAGGGGCAGACCCAGGGTTCAATGCTACAACAATGCACCAACAAATCCCTAACTACCGGCCCTTTCAGCAACACCTGCGAAGCAGATGAAGTCTCACCCGAGGTAGAGGCAGGGGTGGTTGCAAGACTCAGGTGTCTACAACCTTAGTTGGGACATAGATCTATGGTTATAATACTTAATAAAGCACTTAGCTCCATCAGTTCCTCAATATACAATCAATAATCACTTCGCTGATAAAACAGGGCTTCGCAACATTCACACTGATATAGTGTACTTAAGCACTTAGCATCAATAGATAGGTCAGATCTAGCAGATCAAGCACTCATCACATTCATATAGATCAGATCTAACATTCTTATACATCATTATCACTAAGGATAAGCGTATCTATCTAATCATCTCTAAGCACTTAGCAAAAGAAGATATAAACACATCCAGACAAGCACAAAGAAAGACAACACAGTGTTTACGTGGTTCACCCCCACCCTGGGGCTATGCCCACCAACTCTTCTTCTTTATTATCTTCAGTCAATTGGTTACAAGCACAGAGCCATCAAAACCCTACTTCGCATAGGACAAAAGATCTACACAGCTTGCTAGATCCTTATCCCCTGCGTTACAGCACAAAGCCTTCCACCATCTGTTACAACCACTTGCACTTAGCTCTGCAAGTCTCTCATAGTCATGCACAAAGTACTTACAAAACCCTACTTTCACTTAGCATACATCACATAGATGCCTATTCAACTACTTCTTACATTGCCTAGCCTTCTATTTATACATACAAAATAGGCCTAAACATGGGTAAACCCATGGGCCGAAATCCCATTCCCGTTACATAATCCCAAAAACCCAAAAGTGGGCCGAGATCCCTTGATCTCCGCTTCGTCTTGCGCTCCTCCTTCGACAGGTTTTCAAAGTCCCAAAATAGGTCACTATGACCAAGAATCTCCCAAAACTTGGTCAAGGGCCAGCATACAGGAACTACCGGTCTTAGCATTTTTGGGTCCCTTAAATTGTTCCTTTAGATCAAAAAGGTTTTCTAAGTTGTCTATCCCCTTCGGTATCATGTGAGACTTTGATTTTTTGATCAGCTGATTTACATGAAGGTCGGTTTTCGTCGACTGTTCCTGGAATTCTTCATCATCAATGTCCAAATATTTAAAATTATCTTGATTAGTCAGAAAGTTTATGATTTGTTCGTCTCCCTCAAAAACCTTCCAATTAGAAATATTGTTGGGCACAGAGGGTTTATATAATAGTTCTATAGTGAACCGAGAAGCTTCATAATCCTCTAGAGGTGATAGCCTTGAGGCAGCGGTGGCCAAAGAATCAACAAGAATGTTATTTTCCCTGGGAATTGTTGTAATGTTGAAATCTTAAAAATTCTCTATTAGCCTGTGCACTTTTTGTTGCTAATTCTTCAGGTGTGGAGAATTGCAATGTATATTATTCTTTATCTATCTGACAATGATTTCAGAGTCTCTAAATGCCTTTAATCCTTGGACGTTTAAGCCTGTGTCTTTCTTTATCCCTTGTACCAAAGCTTCATACTCGACAGTGGTATTCGTGCATTCGAATTCTAGTCTACAAGACAGGAAATGTCACTTATATTTAGGATTAATGAGAATACACCCTACCCCTGACCCTTCTTGTGGGAAACATGTGTCGGCTTCCCCTTCCCTATTACTTTCCTATTTTCCTCCTGCTAGTTCTGTGATTTCTAACACAGGTTCTTGGCAGAAGAAGGTTTCTTCCGTCGTTGTCGACAACTCCTCCTGAATAATCATTTCGGAGTTCTGAGTGAGAGGGACATCAGATGAAAGAGGCGAGAAGTCCCCGAAGTAGGAATTGCAGGAATAATTGCCTAGCACAGGGAAATTTGTTGATGATGGTTTGTTTAGGGTTTCTAGGTCAGTGACAATATGTTTAAGATACCTTTCCCTATCAATTTTGATCATATTTTTGTATCCCTTCAGTGGTAGCCAAAGGTGTGCCCAATATGTACTAAAGTATTCGTTTAACTTCTTAGACCAATCTCGGTTCAATAATAACCCATAAGCTTCTGGGATATCTACTACAATGATGTCAATCACTTGCACGAATTTAGGATGTGTCGCTATCCTAATCATTACATCTTTGAGTTCTCCCATGACTTTGACCTGGGTTCTATCTAGTTGTATTACATGTTTATCACTTTTGAGAGGAACGGCATTTAATTTTTTGCAAATAGACAAGAGAAAAACATTGGAAGGTGCTTCTGAATCGACCAAACAATTGTGGAGGTTCCTGTTGAAAACTTCAAACATTAAAAGGAATAGTGGGACAAAAGGTTTTCCCTTCTTATCTTCCAAGCATGTGTTTACAGTTGGTTTATTTACTAGATCTATGGGAGTTAGATTTCTTTCCTAGTCATTTCTTGTCGTATGGTTTTCTAATGATTTCAAAGCTTGTAGCAGAAAGTATTTTTGTTGAGGGATTTTACATATGTCCATAACTGATATATTAGCCTTCAAATTCTTCAAATATTCAACTATGTTGTAATCCAGTTTGGGTGATTCTCGGGTATGGATGCTTATAGGGTTCTTATGGGGAGAAAAAGGTGATTTCGGGTGATTGGGAGTTGATCTTCCCCCCGACGTTTAGGTAGTAGTAAGGTTGTTTGAGACAGGTTGACCTTTACTTCATGTTTTCACTACCAAGACCTCTGCGGGTGGTCCTTGAGACTCAAATAAGTCGTCGGAAGGCATGATTAGGTCAGGATCCCATATTAGCATGGTTGTATCTTCTGGTGGATCAATCTCTTCGTGATCAACAACATTCACAAATGAACCACTTGTTTGTTCGATCAGGGAGACTTCGTTTAGAAACTGATTGGCCATCAAATTCATGGCATGCACCCATTGAGGGCAGTCTCTTTCGGAGTGGTTTTCTTGGTGATAAGTACAGAAAGAATCAGATGCTACATTTCCCAAATTGATATTTAAGTTAGCTGGGGGAGGTTCAATTGCTTTGAGCAGTGGGTTCCTTTTAAAGAAAGGTTTATAGGGCCTTTGGCCTTGGTTTCCCTCCCCGAAATTTCTTTTCATGTCTATGATTTCGTTGGAAAACTTCTTAACCATGCGTTGTAGGTCCTCTATGTCCCCACTTCCCTTTTCAAGACCTTGTTCTATTTGTTTCCCTAGGGGCCTAGTGAGCAATAGTCCTTTCCAGCTAGGGGGTTGAGCTTGTTTCTTGACTAAGGAGGACTGGATTTCTTTGCATCCTTTCATTTGGAACTATATCGTTTTGGCTTCTTTAAAATTCTCAGCTAATGTTCGTTTGGTAGCCCTCTTCACAAACATGGAAATCGAATATGGGAGAGCATTAGCATATACTTCAATTTTCAACTCCTGAGTAGGTTTAGCTTCAAGATGGAATTTGTTTAAGATGGTGGCAAATATTTGATTAAAGTATTTTACCCTTTCCTTCGAACTCATGGTGGCGGCGAATAACTCAGCCATCAAAGCTCCTCTAGTAGTTTCTTCTACAAATTTATCTAAAAAATCTTTCTAAAACTTCGTCCAACTAGTTATGGATCCTACGGGTAGGTTAAAATACCATGCCGAAGAAAAATTCTCAAAAGTATAGGGGAATAACCTGCATACTATGTCTTCATGTTGGAAATTCATAAGTCTGGTCACTAGTATGAATTTCTTGATGTGATCTTCAGGCAATCTCGAGGTTTCCAGGTCAAATTTAGGAAGTAACTTCTTTGGGTGTCGGGGAAGGTTATGGACTTTCCCTGGGATGGCCAAAGTGTCTCTAGCCAACCAAGGTTGATTTTTTTGAGGTGGGTTTCCCCTTTCTTCATCATGGTCGTCGTTGTCTTCCATATCTTCGGATCCCGAGTTAAACTCTTCCTCTTCCGAAAAACCGTCCGGCTTAGAGAGGTTGTCGGTTGGCATTTCAAGGATTAGATTAAGAGGATGTTTGATTTCAGTGATTGCAAGATCTATTAGTTCTTCTACTGTGTGCACCAAAACCTGTTCAGGGGTGTCAACCACTGGCCTACTTATTTTTTTTCTTCGAGGAAGTATCAGAGCCAAGGACAACGCACCAATCTATCGGGTGTATGCTCTTATGATTCTTCTGAATTGATTTAACTCCTCGTGAGGAAGAGCGTAAGGTATATTAGGGAACAATCCCTGAGGTGTAGGACAGTCGGCGACAGAGTGTGTTGTTAAGCAACTATGTGATGATAAAGTCATCGGTTTGAGACCTGCGGGGACAAAAAATCCATCCATGTTAAAGGTTGGTGTGGCTCAGGCTGGGTGCGATCCCCGGGTGATTTTGACAGCTTATATGCCCCTGATTCATGGTTTCTCAGGCCACATGCTAGTCCTGGAGGTCACGGACAAACTAGCAAAAAAAAAGGTATATCGGGGAACAAGAGTTCTTCCTCAGGCTGGGTGAGTTACTCATTTCAGGAGTACTCAGTGTATGTGGGTTGTCTTGGAAATGAATAGCCATGCATGTGAGCTATTTTGAATCTACAGGTTGTCTGAAATATTATATGGAATATGTATTCAACCATTCATTCTCAAGCCCTCCTTCTAGTGTCAATCTGTTGATGGATCCTAGATCCCTTTAACTCAACAACAAGAACCAAACCTACCACCGAGGCCCAATTAGACTCTGCAACGTTTAATGGTGGAATGGTTCTCTAGTTCTTGCGATCTAGCTAAAATAATCGATGGGCTTTACATTTTCTTGTGAAGGTTCTCTCCTTCAATTCAGACGTTCTCTTTTTTGTGTTTTCTTTTAGGTAGGACTGATTATAAGATAAGCCAGTATAAACCAACTAGATAACAAGAGTGGGAACAAACTAAACTACTAGAGAAAAGGCTGGGCTTGGGATAACCCTTACACCCTAGCATGCAGACAATGATCGTATACCATAGGCCTAGTACTAATACATTAACCATGTGAATATTCCAATTACTGAATGAGATACAAATTATCATAAGAAAACATGCATGTGATAAATAATGGTAAGCAAAATAATTCATTCAACACTAATCATCCATCACATAATAACACAATGATTTATTTTCATCATTAAAGAAAGAACTGCAAAACATTGCATCAGATAACTTATCAATAGATTTAATAGCTCTTACTCGTTACTGCATCCATTCATGAAATGGAATAGGAAATAGTTCTTCTCCACATCCAATCATACACATATTTGATGAAAACATACACTTGTCTCTTGTCCATAAGGACTTCTCAATTAAAGGCAGCTCCAAAATAATTCTTAACAAAACCATAAATGAGAGTTTCTTGCAACAACCATCGACCCTTAACTAATTGGTCAATGCTCTTATTTATAGCATAAAATTAACTGAAAATAACGGCTAAAGTGCAGATAAGTAAAACAAAATTCACCATGTGGCATTCTCTCCTATTAGTTTGTCTAGGAGTCATATCAAGATATCACTTTAAACAGGTGATTCTTCTTGTACTCTGACCAATTGATAAACAACTCCTCGCAGGTGTGGGCATATGGAAATCCGTGTTGTTCCGTCGGGGCCATGTAAATATCTCTTATCTTTACCACATGTGCCCGATACTTCACCAGTCTGGCACTAACTGTTGCAGCATAGCCCGAGCTTTGATCGGGTGTTCCATAAACTGTCGCACCTAACCTAGCTATCTTGTGTCTGACACCTTTTCTATCTCTTCGGCTCATGATGAATCTTGCTCAGTGTGAGATTTGATTATGTCGTGCAAGTTGTCGAAGTCATCAGGTGTGTCGAACTCAGGGAGTCCGATATCCTTCACTGCCTTGTTGATTTTGACTCGGCTCCTCTCGCACTTGACCCATTTTCTTGAATCTCCCAATGAGGCTCCTGAGCCATTCTTGCTCAATACTCGGAGGAATATTTCCTGCAATCGAAATAAAAAAAATCGTTTAGAGACTGCGTACAGAACAACACTTGGTAAAATATATGTATAAAGTGTGAGCGTGGACAATCCAGATTGGTACATACCTGTAAATATTGCTAAACCTTGTTGTTTGATACTCATGGGGGGGTTGGAAGCTTTTGAATTTCTCGTCTCGCTCCTCTGGATGCTCTGAAAATCCTTTGTGCACATAATGATCTTGTTTACAATGGCTCAAGAAGATTTAACGAGAAAGAACTTATCGGTCGTATCAGCCAATTAATTCGGGTGATGAGTGAAATTCAAACGAATCTACCATCGAATCTATGTAATTTAATTCATCGTGGGTTGACAACGGAGGCGTGAAGGGTGATGTGTTGTATCGGTAAATTCAAACGGTCCTTTTGATTCGTGCAAGAATTAGAAACTAATGCGAGATTCAGAATTAATTAGTCCCTTAAATGCTCTGAATTGCAACGTATCTAGCACTAAAACGCCCCATCGTGTCGCTTTCCTAGTGGGTGGATTGTGGATCAGCAAGGTGTTACGAGTGTAAAATTTATATTCTTCTGCGAAAAACCTCTGACACCGATCGAATTCATCGTATGGTGCTGACGAGGCACAACTGGCTCAGGATACGTGACACTGAAGACCAGTGACTTAGCTCGCGGGTATCGGTTGGACTCGGGACTTTATTCAAGTTATTCACTCTAAACTAAACCTGGGATTGTTGATGCCAAAAAGGTATCGGGGATCAGGGTCCAGGGATAAACCTATTGCGTAGTTTCCTTTGGGTTAGCGTCCTCAAAAATCCCGATGCTGAAAATGTTTCGGAAGTCGGAAATTAGAGAAAAACTTTAGCGTAGTCTGAATGTTCATCACGATTTGATCTTCTCTGATTTTTCTAAGCACATTGGGTATCGGCTATCGATGATATCATTTCTTTCTTCGTTTAACGTTTACTCTTTTTGCCTTTTACCGATGCCGAAGGGGATCGGTTTTCGGTGATATCATTGTGTGATGCTTGTCGCGAAAGAAAACTTCCTTTGGCTAATGCCGATGAAGATCGGCACTCGGTGACTGCTGTTTTTTTGAGTGATTTTATTTCATCCTTTAATTCCTTCTAATGTCGAATCTTTGAGCGCGTTGGGGGAATGTTTTGGCTGTCGATTCTTTATTTAAATGTTAAGTATTTTAAGTTATGGGTTTTCACATGTTCAAGCAAACTTTGAAAGACTTAAATGAGAATCAAAATGATCAGAAAAGACAACATTTTTCACAATGAAGTCGAATTAGACAGTGCAAAAGATCAAGTGGTATCCAAAAAGTAAAATTTGACATTGGCCTTTTAGGGTGTGTTGAGTGCTCAACAGGTCCCCCAACCGTTGCTACCACCTCTAGTTGCATGAGCGACAAAAAACGGAAGTCCTCTACACCAACTCACCACGTGCATGCTACAGCCAGTGACCGCACAACAACAACCAGAGTCTGTTATACAAAGGTGACAGAGTTTCCAACAGTATGCTCGATTATCCAGGCACCCCTTGAAAGAAAACGTGGATTTATCACAACCTGATGGCTGAATATTACTCATGACCAAATGATTGAAACAAATGTATCAATTATGTTATGATTGGGCACGGTCAGGCTTCTATTTTTGGTAAACTCTGTTGAAAAGGTTGTTCGGGGGGAAAGTAACTGAATCTGTGATTCTAGGGGAAAAGTAGTTCGAGCATAACAGCCCAAGTGGGTGGTAGTTTTCTATATATTGTATCTTTTTGATGTAAGGCAGGTTAGAAAAGTAGTGTAGACAGAGGACTCTTGAATGTAATCTTTTGAATATGATGGAAATATAATGCAGAGGTCTTGAAGATTTGATGAAAATATTTTAATGGGGGTGGTTTGATGTATTGTGATCCTATCTTCGTATGTACTTCTTGTATCCTGCACATTCATGTCTGTTTCATTTGTTTAAATCAGAAATATTTAAGGAGTTTAAAATTCATCATGCGGTGCTTTAGACTCAACCATTTAAACTCTGTCTTATTCTTCTAAGTAAATTGGAATGCATCTTTATTGGTGCTTTGATTTGCTTTATGTTTCTCCTTTCTCCCACCATACACAACGATATTGAAACTGAAAGACCATTTCCTATTCATCCTTTATCCCCTCAAATATTCCCTTACCAATCATTGATTTCTCTCGTTTTCAGGGGGTTGAATCCATAGCCCAATGGTACTATATTTCCTTTCTAGTGAAACCAGAAAAAGTTGTCTCAAGCATATAAATCTAGCCATCAATTCAAAGCTATCATCTATCAGAGACTAGGTCTCAGAGAGAGCCCTCTCTAGATTGGAAGGCTAGTTTCCAGTCTTAAAGTTGGTTTGTAAGTTACCTTGGTGGGTCGTTGCTCATTAGCCCAACAATTTACCAAGTGATAACAAACACAATATTAATTATATTTACATCGTGGGGCCGAATTGTACCCTTCACGATACAAAATTAGGGTTTCACAATAATCTTACTATTAGACAATATAGCAAGGAGATCTCACACATCCTTTAGTGCTCTGCCACTAGGGACAAGTCCACATGTGCTCAACCATAGGGACATCACTCTCAACAGATCAACTCAACTAAATCCATAGGAGTATGAACTGGAGAGCCATCTCAAGTCGACTCAACTAAGTCCATAAGAGTCTGACAGGAGACCATCTCAATTCATCTCAACTCAGTCCAGAGGAGCACGACAAGAGACCACACACATCATCTCAACTCAGTCCAGAGGAATATGACTCACCCATCACATGGGAGTTCTCACAGATCGTCTCAACTCGGTCCAGAGGAGAACGACATGGAGAATGTCTCATGAAGTTGCAATCGTCAACATCAACTACCACACCAACATGTCAATAAACTTCATTGTGAATGTCACAAGTAATATGAGAATGCATTTAATAACAAAGTTAGATTATATGCATGTACATAAAGAAAGAAAGATGAAGGTTGCAAGTGTACTTGGGGGAAGGATTAGACTTCCTATTATAGAAACTATAGCATGCTTAAGGTGATGCAAAAAAGGCCAAAGCTAAAAAGAAGGTTTGAAAAATGTCTTCCATTAATTATTTGACTTTTTAAACATAAGATAACCATACTTGTTGGTGATATGAATTTAAAACAAGATTACAAGATAATAGTAGAATACACTAACAAGATTTGAAAATAAGCATTGAACTCTTCACAAATTTAAATATTTGAGAAAAAGACTATAAAATTAAAAGATCAAACCTAGCATTGAGAGGATGAACCATAAACTGTTGGAGTGAAGAACATAAAAAATATGAACAATGCCTGAAGATATCCATAGAACGGTTAATGCTCAACTAGGGAAAAACAATTTGGATGTGAAATGATCATTCACTATCGAAATATTAACGAGGAAGATAATGAGGGTGAAAAAGAAGGTTTGAAAAATGTCTTCCATTAATTATTTGACTTTGAAAACATAAGATAACCATACTTGTTGGTGATATGAATTTAAAACAAGATTACAAGATAATAGTAGAATACACTAACAAGATTTGAAAATAAGCATTGAACTCTTCACAAATTTAAATATTTGAGAAAAAGACTATAAAATTAAAAGATCAAACCTAGCATTGAGAGGATGAACCATAAACTGTTGGAGTGAAGAACATAAAAAATATGAACAATGCCTGAAGATATCCATAGAAGGGTTAATGCTCAACTAGGGAAAAGCAATTTGGATGTGAAATGATCATTCACTATGGAAATATTAACGAGGAAAATAATGAGGGTGATGACAACAAAGAGTGATATGTACATGCTTCATTTTAACATTTACATTGTGGATGTATCATTTTATTATATGGTTTTTTGTATTGGTCACGTATACATGTATTCTTAATTATTATAATTTAGTTAGCATTTGTATTTATAAAATGAAAATTATTTAGATAAATGATCAACCCAAATCATGGTAGAGAATAAAAGTGTAATTAGTGGTGATTTCACTAACATGTTTAATGAATATATAAAAGAATACTTATGGTTATTTTACAAACATTTTTAACCAGTATGTTTAGTCATTATTAATTATCACCAAGTTTCAATAATTTGAAAATGTTAATACATACCAAAATCATTTTTTCTTCATTTTATGATGTTGAATACGAAAATTGAACAACCATTTACAACCATCATCTTGAAAAAAATTGAATTGTTTTGGAACTTCTAGCTCTATGAATTATTTTTAAGTGTAAGATCTATATGTTGTCTCTTTTTGTAAGATTAATATTAACAACTAGTATCATTAAGGTCACTTTAGTTTAAGGTCTTTCTTTTCTTTTTTCAAGAAAAAAATTGTAAMTTVTATTTAAAAGAATAATGGAAATCACATTTCTTAGGTGTTGTTGCACATTCAAATTCAAAAYAGAGTCTAGTTGGATACTAGAACCTATTYGRGGATAAGTGAMTAGAGATAGATTAATATTGTTTCTTAAAACTTAGTCTTAAAAATACTTRCAAGACCATGGAATTGTATAAATTGCTTAAGGATCTATGTCRATTAAATGGAATGGCTATAAKCCTACCATTTAYGGATCRCCCTCATAGAAATACACGATTTAAMAAATATTTCCAAGGGAAAATAAGACATATTTTCAAAAATAATGTTGTTKATAGATTGATTTCTACCATCAAARTTCATCTTGATCCTTCACTAGAAACATCGCCTTATGGCCCRAATTTCTTGTGTATACCAMAATGGAATTGTGAGACCRCATTAAACACATTCTCTCAATCCTTTAACTTAATTKAGCAAGTGATTAAAYMRTTAATCAAATAATCCCATTGCTTTGCTAGTGCATCCTAGGTTGGAATTTAAACAATAACAACAACTAAGGTTGCAAATCTTGAGACAAAGAATAACATTAACTATTTAAAGCATAGACAAATTTTAAATACACGAGAACATAAGGGGAAAAACAAAATTGCATAGCTAGTTTTATATACATATAATATTTTTTTTTAAGGTCACGACCAAGGCAGACACCAAATTGGTGTATGAGACCTCCTCTGCCCAACGATTTTACTGGTAAAGTCTACGGAGGTATACATACCCTACCCCCCTCTGGATTTGAACTTGTGACCTCTTAGGAGGAA
>JASDQU010680741.1:67663-82345 GCA_032191745.1 Picea mariana | reverse complement strand
ATAGAGCTTGTAAAGGTCTAGTGGACCTGGTACGGTCCTGAGGACGCGACATGGGAGCATGAAGAGGTTATGCGGGTAGAGTACCCGCATCTTTTTGAAAATTTTGAAAGGCTTGAAGAGACAGTGTAAGTTGCACTGAGGACAGTGCAAAAATAAGGGGACGGGGATTGTAGTGTCCCCAAGGCTGAGCCACGTAGTAAACCATGTTCTGAAAGGAATTGTAATTGTGTTTTATAGACTGGTGAGCCGAGCTCTTATAAGCTGGAGGCTTATGTGTTTGTTAGGCCAGAAAGACTAAGTGTTGAAGGCCAGGAGCCTGTTGTTGTATATGTAATCATGCAGAACAGTCAATAAAATATAAACACTGCTAGGTGCAGGCCGACCATGATGAATGAGTGAAGGGGGACTAAGCATCCATAAAGTGGGCAAGGAATTAGGGGGGGGGCTGGAAGGTGGAAAAGGGGCTAAGTGCTTAGCCTAAGGGGCTTAAGCCTGGGAATAATATTTTATTATTATTCCAAAAGAACATGTGCCATTTATGTTTTATCCTAAGTTCCTAACCATAAGAAAAGTAATGCATGTTGAGGAACGCATGTAGTTTCAAGGGTGACAAGTGTCCACCCTTATGCATGCAAATATAACAGATGAGGTAAGTCGTGAAGGGGCCTCTCTCCTCCATTCCACCTGACTACTTGAGCGTGTAGGGAGTACTAAACAGTACGACCAGAACCCAACCTCTGCAAGAATACCTCGTGTGTTTCTGAGAGTCGAGAATCTCGTATTGTCTTTGATAGTCCGTGCACATCCTCTGTCTGACTAATCGAACCTATGCGTGGAGGCTCTGTCCCGAAGCCGTGACCCTAAACCATTGTTGAGCCTGTTTGAGAGGCCATGTTTGTAATTCTCGTTGGCTATGGTGACCACGCAAAGCTGGACTGCACGTGGTTTGATGGCCAGTGCGAGTTGTAATTGAGCCTATGTGTGATCTCTCTAGGTGAGGGAGGTGGATGCTGCTGGAAGAGGTTTCTTCCAGAGAGTGTCCAGCACCAGCTTCAAGCTCTAAGACTTCCTGATCCAGCCTGTTGCTGAGACCCAGAGAGGGAGGTTAGCACCGATGGACTGTGCTTGTGAAGGTGTATACTCCCGGGTGGAACAGGCATGTGGGGAATAAGAGTCTGGTAGTAGTGGGCGTAAGGTGGAATCCTGGGAAGCATCCTTCCAGAATTTCTGTGTTGTTTTCCCTGTAACCTTAGCCTAGACTAGAATTCCTTGCCTTGGGGTGGAGCTTAGTCCCAGCTCAGGGGTGACCCACTGCTGAGATGATGAGCGGTGCTATCTAAGGCTAGGAGGTTCGTGGAAGGCCTGCACTTGGTTGGTGGAATCAATCACTGTTAAAAGATAATTATCTGATTGTGCCTTAATTATATTTGCATGACTATGCTGCTTATGTTATCATGATTTCCGCTGTGTATATGAATCAGTATGAAACGCTATTGATTGTTAAGTATGGCAGTAACTCATATGAATACTCTGTTAGAATGTGTTTATTTGTTTGAATGCATGTGGATTATATAATACCTGTATGAGTTATGTACCAAGTGGTCTTAAAGCTTCCTTTTAAGAGCAATTAAGCCATGGTAGCTGAAAAGGTGCACTACACGTATACTCTTCTACACTAGGGTTTCTAACATAAGGAGGGTTTTCCTATGGGTTTAAACTAGGTCCTATCGTTGTATTTCAAATAGGTGACGAGAAGAACTTGGTTTGACTTAGGTTGAATTCTCTAAAGGAATGGCTCAAGATAAGAAAAAGAAGACTATGCTCAATAAACACTTGGAAAGTGAAAATAGCTTTGCAAGAATTTCCAACATATCATATAAATGCACCATTCATCATTAATGACCATGCAATGTAAAGTATTTCAAAGTAATACCTTCTAGGTACACAACATTTTTTCATTCACAATATCACATCCATGAGAGACCTATCGATATCACTCAATAGACTAGCAGAGCTATATATGGAAATGATGAGAATGTTAAAGGAATAAGAAAAGCATGCAAGATAAAATAACAAACCAACAATAATAAAACACATAAATCATGCACTATATTTTTCTTTGAAAAACCAAACCGAGAAAATCCAACTAATAGATCTATTAGTCCCTTTACCAAACTCTCCTAGCCTTGGCCAAATGAGCCTTCACTTCTCAACTCTCAAAACATTACAATGGAGTATCACCAGCCTTTTAAAGGATTTCATTACATGTAATGTACGATCTACAAAACCACGAGCTACCAAAACCAAGGTCTTTAGACCACCATTGCCAAATTAATAACTTTAACTCTTTCACTGAGTCAAGTTTAACCTAAAATTTCCACCTTTAAACTTGACTTGGGGTTTCCCATGACCAAATTTGTCCAAATTATCCAAGTGGGACTTCAACACTAACCTCTAGGCCCACCCCCCCCTTAAATTCTATAACCAGGGTATCCAGGCATCTTGCATGCTCCCCCATATCACCTAGGTATATGTCTAGACTTTGCCACTAATTTACTAGGGGTATGCATGACTAGCTAGGTCTTACAGTGGTATGCCCATTTACATTAAATTTTCAACTCTATTATAATAACTATTTTTTTTCATTGTTGTTATCCCGACACTTATGCCACCATCCTCTCACCTTGATGCTCGTTTTCCACCATGTGTTGCACAACCTCATGCTGCCTTCATACCATTACATTTGAGATATGCATTGAGACCTTCATGTTCACAACTCCATGATTCTTTATTAGTATATGCATCATATCTATACTTTCTATCAGCATATCTGACCATTCAAGAAATCAATCTGCAAATCCAAGAACAAATGCAATATTTACATCCATGCCACATGCCACTCTCACTAGAAAGTCTAGGCCAACCTTAGGCTTTGATACCATGTTAAAGGAATAAGCAAATCATACGAGATAAAATAATAAACCAACAACAACAAAACAAATTAATCATCCATGAGATTTATCCTAGAAAATCCAAACTGAGAAAAACCAACTAATATATCTATTAGTCCCTTGATCAAACCCATCCAAGCCATCCAACCTCCTAGCCTAGGCCAAGTGAGGCTTCACTACTCAAATATCGACATGTTTCATTGGATTATCACCAGCCTCTTAAAGGATTTCATTACATTTAGTCCACGAGCTTTAAAACCACGTGCTACAAAACCATTGATGGATTTCCGAGTACCAAATTATCCTTCACTATTCTTATATAAGATATGTGAGGTTGGTCTATTGGATATTCTTGGCAATTCTGAAGTCATTGTTGAAGTAATGTAAGAGCTCCTTACTATAGATTAGTTCCTCTATTTGAAATAGGATAGCCTTGGCTAAGACATATAAGTTTTAGGTTCGGGTTATGAAATATATTATATATGGAGATGGAATTTATTCCCAATTAAATCCTTTTCTGCTAAAGATGCATGTTTTATAGAGCTATTTAGCACACAATTTCTCACAATCATCCATCATCCTCATTGTTTCTATATAAGAAAACCATCACTCATAAGTGAACATAACAGAAAATTTTTAACTCACAACAAGTAACTATGGAGAATACTCGACTAACCAAAAGTCAAATTGAACAACAAAGAGTCAATTCGACCAACAATGAGATGAATCGGCTATGTTATGAATTACGTTGACTAGCAATGAAAGGAATTGACTAGTTGTGAATAGATTCGCCCAAGCAAGTGGTAATCAACCTAGATGAGAATAGAGTCACCCAGGTAGTGAGCAATTGACCCAAATGCGAATAAAGTCTCCCAGGAAAGTGGGAATCAACCCATCTATGAATAGAGTCTCCTAAGTAGTGAAAAATCAACATAACTATGAATAAAGTCACTCATGCAAGTGGGAATTGACCCGTTGTGAGATGTATCCCCCAAGCAAGTGAGGATCAACCCAGTTGTGAGAAATTCATCATAGGTGGTGCATACAACCAAATGAAATGGATAAAACACCAGCTAACAAAAAAAATGGCATCCTAGAGGGAGTGAGAAACATGTGGGGGAGTGGCGACATGACCAACAAACAAAATTTAGCTCAAGCAGTGAAGTGGCAACTTAAAAGTGACATAAATACTCCAAGAGCCATGAAAACAACTATTTAGAAACTTCCTAAACATTTGCAACAAGTAATTTTTAATATCCATTGATCTCAAACTTCGAAGGGAATTGGACAGTGGACATTCCAAAGTTGTTAATGTACTTCACTTGCTCATAGAAAATGAATTCTCACACCATAAAATAACTAGGCATCAACTTAACATGAACAAGAGAAACATAAACACATATGACGTATTCTCACAACAATAAATCATAATAAAATCATAATGTTACCCTGGAAACCCCAATGGGAAAACCAACTTCATATGGGTTTTGGTTTCTTCATTTCATAAATATTTGGTATAATGCGGCACTTGGCTCTCTATGCATCTTCCTCTCATGGCTAGAGAAAATCCCTTTAAGAGTGAAATTAATGAAATAAATAGGGAGATTTGGGGGTAAGGGGAAGGCCAACAACCATGATTCTTCATTTCCCATTCCTCGGTCTTCTATTTTATTTTATTTGATCTTTTGATTAATCATTTTTTCCTTCTTCTCACTTTCATTTTGTCTTATTCAACTTTTACATTTCCATTTTTTTACATAAATTTATTAACCTTTGTTAATTGTCAAATTAATCTTGTAGGTATTGAGTCTTACAACCATTCATGGATCATATCCATTTCGAATCACATTTTCTTTGTTTTGGTTCTATTTTGTGACTTTAAAAAAATGTAATATAGTGAAATATTTATTCTTAGGGAATTTGTGTCAAGTATTGGAATATGAAGCATTGCATTTGAAATTTGAACATTTTGGGTAGTTGTAAGGCCAAACTCTAAGAATAAAAAGAACAAATATGAGGTTTGTGAATGGAATGAGTTAAAATGTGGACAAACTCAACCTTTCTAGTGAGTCTATTATTTTCAGCAAGGCAAAGTTCCACCCTAGTCTACAATTTTTTTTGAAATTATGTCGATGTGGGTCTTCTTAAAATGGGATAAAACCCTTAACAACAAAGCTTCATGGGAAAAGTTCCCATCAATCAAGTGAAATTATAAATTATAATAATATTCCTACTAGATTTGGAGAAGAATATCAACAAAAAGATAGTTGAGTTTTCCACCTTTTAACTTACTCCATTTGTGAATCAGCAAAAGGCCTTTCCCTCTCCTTTGAATTATTTTGTGTAATGTATATGGTTGTTTCATTTAGAGCATGTGCATAGGCTCTATGAATGTAAAAAGGTCAAAGAGAATTGACCATTTGTTAAATTTGTAGAGATTCTGGTTGAGTGTCTTTTATAAAATTCATTTTACGATAACATACTGCATGTAAGGTTGGTTAATAATAATGCATTTATAGATTGTGGTTTTTTCATCACTTTTGATGTGTGGCTTTGATTTAAAATCCCTATTCACTACATGAATAATTGAGGATGATTGAATATTTTTTAACCGTGTTTGAATACAATTTTCCACATTAGTTGAGCAAAGGTCACTATGACTCACTATGGTTAATTGTAGTTGATTATGATGACTATGGTTAACCATAATTACTATACTTGATTGTAGTTTTCTATAATTGACTATGATTGACCATGTTGATCATGGTTGAATATGGATGTCTATTATTACCTCAGTTCACATGGTTAGCAATGATTACAATCATTTTGGTTGGGATCCATTTCATATGAAACCTCTCCATTGAGAGAAATTTTGGTCTCCAAAATCTCAAAGAAAACCAATCTAGATAAATGTACCTTCTATCTTATTCTTTCGAGCATGGATTTGACTCTGGCTCCTGCCTATAGCTATGACTCTGGCTATGGATCTCGCTCATGGCTCTGGATGCTAGCCCTAGTTCTTGATATGGCTCTAGCTTTAGTTGTTGGCTCTCTTATTCTTGCACTAGACATAAGACTTCTCACTAACTTTCAGCTCTGAGCAATCTCTAGATATAGAATTTTCCCTTAGCATTCATTCCCATATCACTCTTAGTCTTAGAGATGGTCCATATTGGTAGAAAATCAAGACAATTCAAGTGTTATTTTGTTTATTCAATGTGACCATAGCATGCCATGCCATCATGTAGGAATTCCACAAGAGAAGTGCGGTATACATTCTCTTTCTAGGATCAATTACTTCCTAGAAAGGAAACAACTCTCTAGTTCTTGTACTTACTCACAATCATGTCATGAAGTTCTCAAGGACTCCTCCAAAGTTCATTGATCACCATCGACCAATCTACTACACATTGTCAAGAAGGAAAAATTATTTTGGAAGAGTGTAGGTATCAATTTGAATGGTGCATCCTTGGTTATTGGCATCATCTCATTGTCCTCTTCGATGGTTATGATGACCTCATATGATTATATATCTACTTGGAAAACTTCTTCTCCTTGAATTGGAGATGTATAAATATCTTCATATTCTATACTCTTCACTCTTCACACCATTCTCTTGGTTATGGAAATTCTATGGTGAATCTCTGGATGAAGTCTCCAACACATTTATTCCCAATGTCCACTCAACTTATAGTGGTGGAAAAATTTCTTATTGTTGCTACATGGACTACTTGGCATGCTCATTTTCTCCCTATGTCTTTAAGTTTTCTATTGAATTGGGGAAGAATTTGTGTCCATATTCCTCTAAAAGAAATCAGGCTCGTGGCATGTGGCTTGATTCTCCCAACAAGATGCCTCAATATGTCATTTCTTCTTGTAAAAAAGAGTAAGCCATTGAATACCAATAATTAACAGTGTTGTGGAATTTCATCTTGCAACAGTGGGAAACAAACGATGTCTTGTTTGAGGTAGCCCTCTTGGTATAATTATTCTTCTTTCCATGGATATTTTCCTTGTTTACTCTTCTCAATGATGTTGTGAGTTGATTCCATGCACCTTATTCATTGTGTTCCTTCTTCAATCTACCACGAGAAGGATGAGGTGGTATTGGGTTTTGACCTTCATTTGTTATTGCTCTTCCTTCTGATGAATACGCCAACTCTATCACGTCTTTCACTTGCAAAAAGTGATCATCATACTCATGGTATTTTCCATTCTACCATCAAATCCTAGGCCTTCATGCATGACCCACAATGTAGCTACAATGGGGCTCAAGATGTCTTTCCTTCTCTTTCCTAGCCCTTGTCCATCATATCCCATCTGAATTAATAGTTTGGAACCAATTACTCTGGTATTAATTTCAAAATCACCCAATTTTTCTCAATAAATGTCTATTGAAGGTGAACTTACCAAAGTGGTCTCATTCATGGTGTTTTCTTCAACAATGGCAATGGAAAGTGGCCTTGCTTCCTAGTGCTATTAGACAGTTTCTTGGAGATTTTCTAAGGTATGCTTATTCTCTTCCCATTGTTTTTGTAACCAAGCCATCATCTAATTTATCCTATCTTATTTTAAGACATACAACTAAATGACCTTATCTCCCAAGTACCTTATATAAATGACCTTATATACAATTAAACAAATTTCTTATATTGAAATGGCATCAATTTGGAATAGATGTCAATGTTATTATCCTTCTCTACCATCCTCTAGTTAAAAATTTGGAACCACTCCTTCAAGTGCTTATTCTCCTCTTGAAGGTGATAATTTCTATCCATTAAGTATTCCAATCCCTCTCTACTTTATTTGCCCATGTTGAGTTTTCACTCCCTTTAAACTATGATTATTTTCATCACAATCAATGATTCAACTACCCTAATACCTTATCATCCATAAACAAGGGACTTTATAGCCCACTTTCTTCACCAACATGGATATTGTGTGGAATTTTCTTCTCAACTATGTTCTTAGTGTTTTATATAGAGATTTATTTAATGAAGACTAGGGTTGTTCTTGGGTGTAACCTATATACAACACTAGACTCTACCTTCCATAATTATATTATATATCTATTATCAATGAAGCCTCTAATCGAGAACGATTATCTAGCTCATTTATCTGTGTAAACTACAGACAAGAAAACATATGACAATGTACTGGAAATTATATGCTCTCACTGAGACAACCAATGACGGGTCTCTAACTCTGTCATTGACAACTTTGTATAACCTACTATCAAGTATGCCAATTGTTATCACATAAAATTGTCAGATTCCTGTGGGTTTGTGGTTTCTACCTAAGTTTGTAATTTTCCCCGGTCTCCCTATTTTCCCAGACCACAGCCAGTCGTCTAAATCCTCGATCATGCAGGCCACAACCATGAACACAAAGCGCAACTTTCCTCACAATCCATTTCAGGATTGAAGCACAAACAGAAGGAAATTTTAATCTTTCAACGACGGAGATCCATCAAGCGAATCGATCGATGACACACATTATTTAGGAAGGTTAAAATTTGTGCAAATTTTTGCGCCAGAGAAAAAGACCAAAGTCAAAGGGTCGAGCAAAGATTTAATCTAGGCTGTAGATCTCATTAGGAGAGATCAATAGTGGAAAATAATTGTGGGAATCGAGAGTTCAAAATATCGTTAAAGTTGTTCATAAAAGGTCCAAACTCCTGAAACCCGAAATCAACAGGAGCCATCTGATTCAAAGGGACGCGTGGCACCAGATCCGAGAAGTCACGGTTTCGTGAATCAAAGGTTTTAGCATGGAGCACAACGCAATTTTGCGAAGTGCGAAATCATGAAGTGCCTAGGAATTGGGCCCATGATCATAGCCCATGGTCATATGGAAAGAGGGGCCGTAAAGAAGGGTAAGCACCTATTGAACAGATGACGACTGGGGTTTTCGGGAAGCAATCGTGGTCATCAAATTCAAAGCGAATCTGACTGTCGATCTGAATAAGGCCATTTTGCAATTTCGAGCATCAAGATATTTGGAATCAAGTGGAGTGGAGACTCCCGAAAGACAAAATCTTTAAGCACCTTTGGATATGAGCCCCAGGTCATGGCAGGAGGTCGCATGCAGGATGGAGTGATGGAGAGGAGCTGCACCAAAGGCAAAAAGCACCTGTATTAGTCACAGAAGAAGATCTGCATGGCCTCAAGGCATCAGGATTGACTTGAAGAAGTCGCGGGCACCACCTAGAACATTCATGGGCGTCAGGCCTCATCCCGATCTCGAAGAAGATAGTTAATGGAAATGGGGGAGGTGGTTGAAACCTCGCCTCACCAATCTGAAGTTTCCTTCTGGACAAATTTTCCTACACACATAACTGAGGAAAGCTCGCGTCTAACATGAGAAGGCTTGCACAGTATGACAGAGCAGGCACCGACTGAAATATTTAAATGCAGAGGTCTGATCACACTCCCAATGGTTGCAACATTTCTGAGTATATATAATCAGTTTTAGTATTTTGTTGATGTCGGATGGTTGAGCTAGGCTCTCTGCTATTGTAATATTTTGATGAAGAACATTGGTTCTCTAGTTATGCACTTGATTTGAGACTTTTGGATTAATTTAAGTCATCTTTCTTACCCCATCTTACTCACCTCTTATACTGAGAGAGTTCATGAATCACTAATTCACATGAATTGTTGTAATTGTATTATGATGAATGTTTGATCATAGTGTTGTTATAATTTCACTCAGTTTCTTTGAAATTTGAATCCAAGAGGATCTTGTGTTTGAATTTTTCCTCCTTAGGTTGCTTGAAGACCTTATGTCCATAGCATACCTCTACACCTTTATCACCAAAGTCTTCCTTTTACTCACCTTTACTCCAACTTACTAACTGAAGTTGGTTCCATACCTCAATTGCTTGTGTATGCTAGTCCATATTTCTGAGTTAGAACGTTATTATCATTGAGTCTTCTCCATTTGACCTCTTAAAACTCAATTACACTCACATAAATTGATGGGTACTGGGCTTACCTTCTATGCAATCTGAAGGTGACTTCTAGTGCTAACACCAATAAAGTCTCTAAGTTAAATTTATGGGCTTCGAGGCTTGTGATCTTAATGGATTTTTGAGTGCCAACTTCTTCTTCATTATTATTCTATAAGATATGAGAGGTTGGTCTATTGGATATTCTTGGAAATTCTAATGTCATTGTTGAAGTAAGGTAAGAGCTCCTTACCACAGATTGGTTCCTTTATTTGAAAATGGATAGCCTTGTCCAAGACATATAAGTTTGAGGTTAGGGTTATGAAATATATTATATATGGAGATGGAATGTATTCCCAATTAATTTTTTTTCTTGTAAAGATACATGCTTTATAGAGCTATGGTAGCACACAATTTCTCACAATCATCCATCATCCTCATTGTTTCTATATAGGAAAACCATCACTCATAAGTGAACATAGAAGATTTTTTTTTAACATGCAACAAGTAACTATGGAGGATAGACAACCAACCAAAATCCAAATTGACCAACAAAGATTCAATTCGACCAACAATGAGATGAATCGGTTAGGGTATGAATTAAGTTGACTAGTCATGAAAGGAATCGACTAGTTGTGAATAAGTTCACGCAAGAAAGTGGGAATCAAACTATATTAGAATAGAGTCACCCAGGCAGTGAGAAATTGACCCAACTATGAATAAAGTTTCCCAGGAAAGTGAGAATCAACCCATATGTGAATAGAGTCACCTAAGCCGTGAAAAATCAACCCAACAATGAATAAAGTCTCCCATGCAAGTGGGGATTGATCCATTGTGAGATGAATCCCCCAAGCAAGTGAGGATCAACCCAATTGTGAGAAATTCATCCTAGGGGGTGGATATGACCCAATGAAATGGATAAAACACCATCCAACAAAGAAAAATGGCAACCTAGAGGGAGTGAGAATCTTGTGGGGGAGTGAAGACATGACCAAAAAACAAAATTTATCTCAAGTAGTGAAGTGGCGACTTACAAGTAAGATGAATACTCCAAGAGCTGTGAAAAAACAATTTAGGAACTTCCTAAACATTTTTAACAACTAAATTTTAATAGCCATTGATCTCAAACTTTGAAGGGAATTGGACAATGGATATTCCAAAGTTGTTAATGTACTTTACTTGCACATAGAAAATGAATTCTCACACCATAAAATAACCATGCATAAATTTAACATGAACAAGAGAAACATTGAAACACATATGAGGTATGCTCACAATAATAAATCCCAATGAACTCATAGCTTTACCCTGGAAACCCAAATGGGAAAACCAACTTCATATGGGTTTTGGTTTCTTCATTTCATAAATATTTGGTATAATGCAGTGCTTGGCTCTCTATGCATATTCCTCTTGTGGCTAGAGAAAATCCCTTTAAGAATGAAATTAATGAAATAAATAGGGATATTTGGGTGTAAGGGGAAGGCCAACAGCCATGATTCTTCATTTCCTCGGCCTTCTATTTTATTTTATCTTTTAATTAATTAATTTTTCCTTCTCACTTTCATTTTGTCTTATTCAACTTTTACATTTGCATTGTTTTACATAGATTTCTTAACTTGTATTACTGTATTTCTCTGTTTCTAGAAATATTTATGTGTATTTCATTATAATATATCTACTTTCATTTTGTTCTAAAAAATAATTTGGATCATTGGTATTGGAGTTGGATGCTCTTGATCATTTTTTAGTGCATGTGCCCAACAAGGTCTGAGTATAGCAAGTTGGGTCTCAAGATTGTCTCTCTTGAGAACAATCACTCTCGCACACCCAAAAAGCCCTTCATGGTGGAAGAAAAAAAAAGACGGAGTAGAAGATTCTATCAATTTGTTGCTTGAGAAAGGTCTCACATGATAGAGGGATGAAATGATGGAGAATTTTTCCCACATCCTTCAACGCCTATCGATAAAAATAGGAATGTATTCATCAAGAGGCCACTTTGGAAGCACCTCTCCTTTCAAGGTACAAGTCAATTTTAATATTCTCGTATTTGAAGGTAAAATAGATGCGGATGCACTACAAAAATGGTTAAATCTACTAGAACGTTATTTCTCTGTTCACAATTTTTTCGACAGGGAAAAGATCACCTTCGCACTCCTTAAGGATCTCCCCCATGTCAAACATTGGTGGGAAACTTACTGGGAGAAAAGTTCCACAGAGGAGTTTGGAATATATGGGGTTGAGCCCACATGGCATTTTTTTGTGGATGTGATCAAGGAACAACATTACCCTATTCATAACTATGACGACCAGTACATGAGATGGACCACACTGTGGCAAGAGAGGGGCCAAACAGTGTCGAAGTTCACAAATACTTTCCATACCTTGTGCACCAAGTTGGGTATCAAAGACTTTGAGCGACATTTGCTTCTAAAATACTATGGGGATCTACATAGATACATCCAAACTGAAATGGATTTTATGGACATCTCATGACTGGGTGCTTCTTATCAATATGTTGTTAAAATCGAGAAAAATTTTAAGCACCAAAAAAAGTAGGAGTTTGGGTATGCATATCTGCAACAACCAAAGTATGTTAAATAGGGCCCTAACAACCAGCCTACAGAAAACCATTCCAAGCCATAGAAAAATAAGGGTAATGGAAAGACCAAGAAGGACGTTGGAAAATGGTGTGATTTCCACAAAATCCCTTGATACAACACCGATGAATGTCACTCAAAATAGTCATTGGTGGCTAAGATCAAAGAAAAGCAGCTGAACCCTGCTTCACAATTTCATTCTAAAAAAACTGGTAGAATACATATCATCGACACAGACCCCACTACTACTTCCACGACCACAACGATTCAACTAGAAGAACCAACAGATCCTAAAGAGGGGGAGCGCCTCTTCCATTCACATATGTGGGTGAAGGGACCCTGTTGCATTTTATTGTTGATAATAGAAGCCAAAAGAACCTCATCTCAGTAGAGGTTTTCAAACAGTTGGGAGTGTCGAGAAAACCACACTTGCAACCATACAAAATTGGGTGGCTTCGCTAGGGACACGATGTCCGTGCCAGTGATCAGTTTCGATTGTTATACGGCATCTAGCCCTTCAAATATGAGGAATTATGTGATGTTGCCCCATTGTATGTCTATGATGTTATGTTGGACCAACCCTATATGTGGAAGAGCCATGTTATTTATGAGTATCGACTCTGTAGTGTCATTGTTACTCTGGGGAGTCATCTCTACAGGATACCAAAGGTAATACTAACTATTGTACCACCTATATAGTGTCGTAAGGTAGTATCTCATACTACAAAATTCAGCTTCTTCACAGTCCATTCAAAAGGTGAATAGAAGAACAATGCAACCACTGAAGCCTCGGTCCAAGAACCTTTTTCCAGTAGAAGCAGGTCGACGAGATTGAAGCAAGGCACAAGGATTCATTCTGCACATAGTCATCTCATGTAGCCAGACTAGTTAAAAATTTCCAACCCTTCCAGCCACATGTTTGTGACAGCCTTCAATATGTTAGAATATAATGGATGTGCTCATTTTACAATCGACAATATCACTATTGTCACCCAACCATAGGCTGGAGCCACCCTCCAAGCACTTTAACCTTGACAGAGAATCATTCTGGAAGCAAACCCTAGGCTAGATAGACAAACAAAGGGTAGTGCACCTTTCTCCAAGGATAGCGCACCAAAAAAGAGATGATCTGATATTCCAAACCATAACCAAGAGATATTCCAAGACAAAACCAAAATCTGCTAGCTGCAGCAGCTGCAACGACAACTCTCCTCCAAACTTGCGCACAAACTGGGCAACTACAGTGCACACAAGTGTTGCTCTGCAATTCCAAGAATGCTTGCTAGAATGAAGACTGGCCTCCTGTATTTATACTGATTCTGGCTAACTTCCTAGGCCGACTTCTTATTCTGGGTACCTATTTACTTAGTATATATTATTTCTTCTAGCCGACTTCTTCTCTTGGAGGCTAATAACCTAATACAAATTATCCTCTTGAGCTGACTTGTCTTCTAGGGTTATTAGCCAACTCATTAGGGTTTCTTCTTGCTTCCTAGAATATTCTATTCTTTTCAGGTTTACAGATGGAGGTAAATACCTCCTGCAGCTACCATAATATCAACACTCCCTCCCAGCTAGGGAGGTATTACAGGTAATGGTCTTGAGAACAAACATACCATTCACCTGGTAGCATCAACATAGTTGTATAGACTATCTCATGACTAGATGATGAGCACCATCATCACCATCAGTGTCATCAGCTACATCATCTCTCAAAACCATACTCCATCTGAGTAATCAGACATGATGTTGGATAAGTCACTCACACCACAGAGTGACACAAGATCCATTCTTCTAATCTAGACATATGTCCTAGAAGAATAAATGTTCTGAACCATTTTCTTCTGGGAAATCTCTGTCCTTTGATCATCCATCTAGCTGATAATCATTTCCAACACTATTGATAGTCTTCAAGGCAATCTGAACAATATCATTTAATAGAACACAACTGTGTCTATCCATAGTAGTACACAACTAAAACCCAGTGGTACACTACCACACCAGGTAGCACACAAATAATTGATCTATGACGTATATTCACAATCAGTGGAACACATCCACCACAGTATCATACATCTACTGTCTAGAGACATACAGTCTCTATAAAAATCATCTGATATCAACCTGCACAGAAAACATTGTTATGATATAAACTAAATCATCTGTCCATTCTTCCACTCACATA
>JASDQU010680741.1:21063-45491 GCA_032191745.1 Picea mariana | reverse complement strand
GGGTCATTCAACAACCTTGTTAAGTCTGGCAAATGCAAGGCTGTCAGGAAAGGTATTTTGGGTTGTTGGTTATAACCATGGAAAAAGGGGCCTGGATTTTGACTGGCACCAAGTTGCCAGAAAAATTTGGGTTGTTGGTCGGGGTTTTGGTAAAATCCATGGCCATGACCAACATACGGATTTTGTGTTTGATGATACATCATCGGCCGATTCCCGAGATAGGACATAGATGGTTGGGCGTGAATTACATTCGGAGGACTTTGAGAAGGGTGGACCCATTCTGATCCCATGGGAATAGGTATTTCACCTTGCCCCAGGTTCCATTGGTTGTGAAAATAATTCCCCAGATTGACATTCCTAACGAGGGAACTGATCCTTGCTAAGAATTCCAAGGTCTTGACGTGGAAGAAGTTCTTGGGGTTGCCCCCTGTGCAGGAATAGTACCCTGCATAGGATTAGGTTGTCTGTAACCAAGGTTTTCCCCAGTCAGAAAAGTAGCTAACGGGAAAGCGTTGTTACCAAATGAACTGAACAAAGAAAATGGTGTCAAACCTACCAACATATTATGTGAAAGTGGTCCTTGACTCCCTGCTCCAAATGAACTATGGTGTGTGTTTGGCCTGGCAGATTCTTGGTGGGTACTACTGAGCGAACGAGACGAAGGAGGTATATGACCTCCCTTGTAAGCGAAAGCATTAAAGGGAGATCAAGTGCCCCCCATGGGTCCTTGCAGAGGAGTGTTAGAGTTCCCTGCCCCTAGACCTAAAGTATGTATAGTAGAGTAGGATAGGACAGGGCTTGTACCTGAGCTAAGCATCCCGTATGAGAATGGAGGGCATGTCGCACTCTGTGTGAAAGGATCAGTGGTCACCACCAAAGACGGGATCGGACCACTGCTCGAGGTAGAGGCAGTCGAGACCATGGTTGCTTGGACCGGAAACAGTGGGTTAGGAGGTGGAACACCCCCTGTGGTGACAGTCGTAGTTGGAATAGAAGAATTACCAGAAGAATTAACAACATTTGTTTCCATTACTGCGTGTGACACTTTCTAGCGCCCGTAAGGATAAATCTGTACGATTATGGGTGCCGAAATATCAATGGTTGGAGTTTCGGTTGGACCGAGAGCTTTCGCTTCAAGGTCTGAAATAGTTGGTTCCTCCAGATGTTTGTCCGGCACAGTTTCCTGTGACCTAGTCACTTCAAAAGACCCTTGTTGGTCTAGCTTTTTCCTTAGTGGTGGCGGGGGTGGCTCCAGTGTAACCGGTGGCAGGTCAAGAAGCCTTCATGACTGGTGGAGCTTGTGATCCTCCACTTTGTGAGAATATCAAAGACACACTAAGGATTTATATTCATTCAAAAGAAACACACACTAGAAAAATTCCCTACGAGATAAAACAAGCAATGACTAAACTATTTGGAAGAACAGTTACAACAACCAATGCTAGAGAAACTTACTGGTGCAAGTGCAACTCAAACACGGAAGCACCCTCCAGGTATACTCTGCAAATTTTGGCTCAATGTCTATCTTAGGTACCATAGTCTACCCCTGCAGTCACCTATGTAAGTCTCTAAAATAATGTCAACTAGGTTGCCAACGCGTGAGCAATCACCAGGCGGGTACAGTCGACAGTCGGGTGGACTGCAATGAGAAGGGTATCAAGAATGAAAAATGTCAAGGGTATTGAAATCAAGTGGTCTAGAAGACAACTGAGGACCTTAAACAGATTTGAGACCCACGAAGCTCCGTGGAAAATGCAATCGACGGAATCCCAAAACAAGCCCTCTATATGTGTTCCCCACTATGCTTGGTCTGGCTTTGGAGGGGTTATCTCCTCTACCTTTCTGCATGTGACCTCATGTTTATCCCCTATGTTAGATGGAGGTCTCGGATAAATTTCACGATACTAGACTTTTAACACTCCCTAGCACAGACTCTTATGTATGTTTTGCAGCCTTGAAGAGTTTCCTCTCTAACCTAAATCAAGGCTCTAGCCTAGACTAATTGATGGACCCAACAAACATAAAGTCTAGCTGATTTTAATTAATCGTTAATTTTTATATGCCTTGTATTAAGTCAAAGGTTATGAAAGTGAAACTAGTGATGTTGTGAGAGATGAAAGAAAAGATAAAAATAAAGCTGGAAACAAAATAACTTCTTCTTGACACAATTCTTAATCAACTTTTAAAACTAATTTTTTTTTCTAAGTTCTTTGAACAACAAAATCAAAACAAGATTTCACTCGACTACGAGCTACTTATTGTCCTAAGTAAACAACCAAGAACTTACGAAAGAAAAACTTTTCCTGGTTGTTAATGCAAACCAACAACTACTTAACCAAACCAAGAAATAAAGGGGTTTTTTTTATTTAATGTTGCCAAAGAAAAAAGTAAAAATAATGACAAGTAAAGACCAAGAAAACTTCTGGCCTAAGCGCAGATTGCAAAGAGTTATTGACAATAACACACAAACTGATGAAAGCAGACTCTCACACTTGTCTAAAAACCCTATGAAATAAAACAATTTTTAGGAAAAAAATTTAATGAAAAATAAAGTTATTGTTGTGATCAGACCTAAGTTGTTGACTGTTATGATGGAGACCAAGAACCCTGAGAGGTATAACTCTTGACAAGGAAAAGGATGACTTCCTCTCCTTAAGCAAAAAATTTTTCAACAGGCACGTTGCTGACAGTTCAACAGCCAGTGTGTGCATGTGAGCTATGTAAGGTCAGAGCATGTGTACACACATGCAGACCTTATGCAGGATGTGTGTACCTCTGCAACTCTTCAAAAAATGAAAATACAAGCAATCAAGCACTGGCAGAGACTACTGGTATTGAGAACCAAAATCTCTTGAAGACTAAAAAACTTACCTTGTCAGAAAAGAAAAAACAATTCAAGGAAAATTTCATAGAACAAAACCAATATGAGATGGTACCTAAGCTAAAAAATGAAAAAATAGAGGCTAGAATGAGTTTCAAAAAACCCCTTAGAAGGATCACTTCTGACAGGGAAGAGGATAACTTCCTCTTTAACAAAAAATTTATGAAGCTAGCCATGCTACTGTTACTTCTTCAGCTAGTGTGTGCATGCGGGTTGTGTGAACATTGGGCGTGTGTACATGCATGCAAGCCTTATACAGGCCGCGTGTACTTCTGTGACTTCCTGTAAATAAAATGCAGCCAAACAAAGTAAGCAAGAAGAACTGGTATGGAAAACCAGAATCCATGCTAGCTCAGACTTTTGCAAAAACTCTAAAAACAAGTAATGAAACAAATTTTTAAAAATATACCCAAAAAAGGACTCCCAGAAAACCCTAGAGACCCCCAGTATGGTCGCCAATTCTGTTGTGGGTGGGAATCCCTCCTACGGACTTAGCATTTAAGGGCTCTAATCATGCATGCAGAAAATGACCATTTCAAAGGCTTCTACTCTTTTCTATTCTCCCAACACAAAACCCCACATTCATGTAATACGTAGGTGAAAACAATATTTGGTAACTTTACCTTGAGTCCTTCATTTGATGTCAATCCCTTTTCTTTCACTCTCTCTTTGATTGCAAGCCTCCTCCCAAAGATGACCTGCATTCACACATGAACAAACAAAAAGATGCGAACATGCATTTCATATACTAATTGTTGGGTTAGTTGTGACAATATCATAATATAAATATTCAACTTGAACACGTGATATGGTGGGACAGGAAAAGTATTCCTTTTGTATTAATCTTCACAAGAGTAAACTTACAATATGTGGTTGGCACTACTCCTCGAAACTGGTTCTGGGCTCCTCTTCAACTATCCTCCAACTACTTTGCTTGATACTTCTCTTTGCACAAGGATGGCTAAAGGTTGGGACAAAGGGGAATGCTCAATTGGGTATAGTCTCTTTACTATGATTTTCCTCCTTTCAAATGGGACCCTTACCCCTTCTTTTATAGGCTAGAAGGAGCTAGGTATTTGGTCGAATGACCGGCCATGCATGGCCGAGAGGTTTAGTTAACTTACCCAAAGCTGTGTGTTCCGTCAGAAACTTTCCTTTTTTCGTGCTTTTGTAGGTACATGTAGATTGTAGTGAGGTAGCTAACATGTACACTCGTGCAGTAGTGGAGTATGGCGCGTGGGCATTTAAAAATGGTGTTTTTAAGAAGATTTGTTCAGTATTTGCTTGGAAAAAAAGGCATATGGGATGGCCTGATGTCAGGTAAGTATGTCTAGTGAAAATTAGGGTTATAACACGTATCCAATAAAGGTACACTTCTTG
Source organism: Picea mariana (assembly GCA_032191745.1). Taxonomy (NCBI): domain Eukaryota; kingdom Viridiplantae; phylum Streptophyta; class Pinopsida; order Pinales; family Pinaceae; genus Picea; species Picea mariana. The sequence continues at coordinate 41,230 of JASDQU010680741.1, read as the reverse complement.
GATTTTGCCTCAAGATTTGTTATATTTTCTTTATCAATATGGACAAATGATTCACAACCGAAGGTATTCAAAAATTAATAGTCTACCTTTTTACCTGTCCATGCCTCCTATGGAATTATACCATCCAAAGAGCTTGAAGGTCCTTTGTTTATTAAGTAAAGAGAAGTATCTACAACATCTACCCATAACTATAATGGAAAACCATCATGTAATCTCATACTCCTTGCATGCTCCATGATTGTCTTGTTCATCCTTTCTAACACACCATTTTCTCATGGTGTTCCTGGAATTGTCTTCTCTCTATGAATCGCATGGTATGAACAGTAATCATTAAACTCCTTTCTCCAATATTCACCTCCATTTTCTAATCTGAGACACTTCAACCTTTTTCCTGTCTCATTCTCAACCAAAGATTTCTATTTCTTAAAAGTATCAAAAACATCAGATTTTTGTCGGATGCAATAAACCCAAGTTTTTCTAGTTGCATCATCAATAAAAATATCATAATAATGAGAGCCACCAAGAGATGATATCTGAGTTTTTCCTCATACATCTGTATGCACAAGCTCTAACCTTTCCCTCTTATTTTCTTTTTTGATTCTGAGAAATCTATCTCTCTTATGTTTTCCATAAACAAAATGCTCATAGAAATTCAAATCAATTTGTTTAATATCTGGAAACAAATTTATTTTCTGAAGTATCTGCATCCCCTTCTCACTCATGTGTCCAAGCCTATGATTCCACAGTGTTGTATCCACTCTTGTAGAAGCTAAAGAGATAGAAGAGTTGGTATTACCATTACATAAATACAATGTACCTACCTTCTCTCCTTTTGCTATCACCAATGATCCTTTGTTGACCTTCCACACCTTATCTATAAATATGGATATACAACCTTCACTTGCCAAATACCCTATTTAATTTAGATTTTTCCTTAGATATGGAACATGTCTTACCTCTTTCAACAACCATTGTTTTCCGTTCCTTTTCTTTATTTTTACCTTTCCCATTCCAACAATTTTGCATGGTGCATCATCACCCAAATGAACCTATCCAAAATCAACTTGAACATAATATAGAAAATGTTTCCTATGGGGAGTAGCATGAGATGAAGCCCTTGATTCTACTACCCAAGACTCAGAAATATTATCTACAGAAAGAATCAAAGCTTCTTGTAACACATCACCTGTTGCATTTGCTTCCTGATTTTTCTCCTGCTATCCATCTCTTTATTTATTTGGATCTCTGCAATCTTTCTTTATATGTACTTTCTTCCCACAATTCCATCACTCTATCTTTCTGAGTCTGGATTTGGATCTTCCCTTCCTAGAATTCCCGCATTTCCCTGATCCCTTTCCTCTATCCTTTTGTCTTCCCCTGTTCTCCATGTTTAATGCATTACCTGATGTCTCACCTGTTATTTTCAGTCGCATTTCCTCACTAAGGATAACACCAACAACATCATCAAATTTTAAAGTGTTTGAAACAGAGACATAGTTACTTATAGCCATGAACAAGTCTTTCCATATTTCTAGCAATGCGCACAAGATTAGAAGAGCCCTAACCTCATCATCAAATTCCACTTTTACAGAACTTATCTGATTAGTAACCATACTAAATTCATTTAAATGATCTGCAACAAACCCACCTTCTGACATATTCATATTAAATAATCTCTTCATTAGAAATACCTTATTGGACGCTGAGGGTTTTTCATACAGTTTAGCCAATGTGTCTATCAATTCCTTCATTGTGTTTTATTTCGAAATATTAAAGGCCATCAACGCTGCTAGGCTCATTTGTATTGTTCCTAGAGCCTTTCTATCAAGAATCTCCCATTTTTTTTCCTTCATGGTCGTCAGCTTATTTTCTATTCCACCCAATGGTAGGAATAGATCCTTCCGATATAAATAATCTTCCATTTGCATCTTCCATAACTGGTAGTTTTGGCCATTAAATTTCTTGACCCTAAACTTTCCATCTTCCACCATTGCTCCCACTCGAACTAGGAACCCTCTTTTCGTGGGAGTTCCCTTTCTCTTTGATATCAGTTGTTAGAAAAATAGGATCGCGGAGCAATAAATAAAACAAATGCGGAAATAAAACATAGAAGATACAAAATACAATAGAGACATATATATGTGTGGTTCACCCAGTGTGGGCTACGTCCACCAGAGAAATTTTCAGGTCCTTCCTTTATTATTATCCAACAAATGTAGGGATACAACCTACAACACACCCATTGTAACTTCCTCATCTTTCTCTCACAGTCTCCTCAAACAGAATACAATATTCACTAGTATACATAGCTGCAATACATTTCCCTTATAAAAGAGGGTTTCCTTCTAGGAAAAAAAACCCTAGCATAACTTCTATCGTTAGATATGCGACCTTATAATGAATGCTCCATATTTACTATGAAATTACAATATACATTTACAAGGCAATTTTTCATTCGGGGGTCCACTTGCCCCTAGACCCTACATGGGGGTAGCCCCCCCTGAACTCCCCCGCGTGGAGGAGTGTACATTATTCCGGGGAATAAATTCTTCATGGGGTATAAACAGGGCTGGAAAAAAAGACCTCTAAATCAGAAAGATAATCAGGCTTCACAACTAACACATCATAGTCCATACCTCATGTAGATTTTATTCCACCAATGTTGATGACGGTGATATATTTACCAGGTAACATGAAACACCCACTATCTCTACCCAGAATTCCTATCCTAACCCGACACCATTGAGCATGCTCTTTTCTTTTTCCATCAATGTCTTGTTCATCCTTTTTTCAACCCCATTTCGTTGAGGTATGTATGGAGTATCCTTCTTCCTTGCTATACCACACTTCATACAAACTCTTCAATTTCATTCCCACATAATTATCCACCATTAACTATCCTCAATGTCAATGTTTCATGGAAGCTTGCACAAGAGACATAGCTAAAGAAAATACAAATAAATCTTATCAAGAAAAGGACGAGAGATTCAATATCAAAGAATGAGAAAATATATTCACAATACTCCAATGAGATAATCAATATGAATACAATGAATGAGTGGTATACACTTATATAGGAAAGAACATTCCATAATTAAGAAAAGAAAACAAGCAGTGAGATTTTTCTTAGGAATGCATGCATAATAGTGATGGTCTAAAATAGAAAGTCTAAATAGAACTAGCTCAAGTGAACTAACATTGAACTAGTAAGTCAAAATAGAAATATCTCCAACACGCCCCTTGAAGATCACTATGGAGTAATAAAAAATGTGTCCCAAAAACTAGGTCGTATTCGGTACTCATGTACAATGCAACTAATGAACATTGAATGAAAATGAGGAAAGAGGGAAAACCACATGGGAACAAAACCGCCCCTCAAAAGACAATGCATCAAAAGAAGAAAAGGCAGTTTCTAGGAAATTGTGTTCTTCACTCCAAGACGATCCCTGCAAATTCTTAAACTTCAGCCCAGTGAAGGTCTTGGTGAAGATGTCGACAGTATGTTCAGAGGAAGGACAAAATTGTATATCAATGATCATGTCATGTACTATATCTCTGATGAGTGGACCTCAATGTGTTTGTTCATTGTCAGTGTACTAGATCTCTACAAAATCTCAGTGTACTCTAATTATCACACCTTATGACAGTCGGAAAATGAAACTGGATACCAAGCTCGGTAAGGAAGTGTTGAATCCAAAGTCATTGAATGACACGGTTGACTACTCCTATGTACTTGGCCTCTATGGAAGATAAAGCAATGGTTGATTTCTTCTTAATTGACCAATGAATAGGGCCTGACCCCAAATTGAGAGTGTTCCTAGAAGTGGACTTGCAATATGTGCCATTTCCAACCCAATTTGAATCTCTGAAGCCTATAATATCCAATGCACAACCAACTGCATAGTGAATCCCATAATTCATGGTGCCCTGAACATATATGACGATACCCTTGGGAACCTTCCAATGCATATCATGGGGCTCCTCCATGTATCTGGAAACTTATCCTACTACATATGAGATATCTGGACAAAAATAGGTGAGATATAGAAGACTCCCCACCAATTGTCAATAGAAAGTGTTTTCCACTAATGGTGTATCCCCGCCATCCTCAAGTCAGATCCTAGATAAGAAGGGAATAGGTGTAGACTTACAGTCTGTCATGTGGAATCTATCCAGAAGATCCTCTACATACTTAGCATGATAAAGTTTGATTCCAGAATCATCCTGACTAATATCAAGACCAAGAAAGAAATGAAGTGGACCCATGTCCGTCATAGAGAACTTGTCATGAAAAATATATTTGACCACAACAATGGTTGAAGCAAAGATACCAGTGATCAAAATATCATCAACATAGAGTACTAAAATCATCAAAGATTCAGTATTCCTTAGCATGTAAACATTGCACTCAGATTTACAGCTAAAAAAATCATGTGAAATAAAATAAGAATCCATCTTTCCATACCTGCTATGGGGAAAATCCCGCTAATCTGGGTCTAGTAACTAGGTAGAGACTTGACACCCTAAAATACATAAAAGGTTATATTCTACCCCAAACCACACACAACCTTATGATAATTAATGGAAGAGAAATAATATAGCAATGTGTACCTTAAGTCCTTACGGTTGATGTCGATCCCTTCTGATTGTTGTCCATTCTAAGACTACATGCCTCCTCCCAAAGTTGGCCTGAAACAATGCTTACAGAACAAACTAGGACAACATATGCTTAATTATCAAGATTATCTAAAGAGTTAGTTATTCATAAAAATATCCATAAACATAAACACATAGACATAAGATATGGGACAATAAATTTTCTCTTTTATTAATAACAAAATTGGAGGTTACAACTTGAAATTTGTCAGCATCGCTCCAAGAACCTCACCTGGGTTCCTCTATTGTGTCTCCAAATGCACTATTCCCAATACAATATTCACCACCAACATGTCGATACAAGGGGAAAGGATGGATTGTATAAGGAAAATGGATGGAAGGGAATTTTGAGGATAAAACTCAAAGAAAATGAAGAAGGCTTGGAAAACATCTCAAAATCATGAGAAGATATATGATTTCATAGAAATATTTAGTAGGAATCAATGCTTGTGGCTGGAGATGATAAATTCATAGCTCGAGCAAAAACTTCAAGATCTTCAAAATGCAGGTAGCAGTACACGAAGAGTGTAAGAATCACTACTCTGAGGTCTTTGACATGTTGTCGTGAAAATATTGGAGGACCTCGATCATGAAGCATAGAACTTCATTGATTATGAATTTGAACTTGACAGGACTCTCGGGATGGATGACTCATGAATGTTAAGATACTTATCATAGAATGGATGACTCAGGTTGCAAGACCTCCCCTTGGACAAGAGCATGATAGATGAAAAGACTCAGGCAACATGTTATTGATAATAGTTTGTGTCACCAGAGGCACCATAAACTCTCCATTTCTTTGGAAGAATGACGAAATGGAGGAGGACACAACTCTATGTAACGAGAAAAACTTCCTAAGGCCATACAATATTCCCATGCCCGCAGAACAAACATAAGGATGTGCTATGTCCAAGGGTGGATAAATTGTTGACAACAAAATAGAATGTTTCCCCATCCCCTCTTTTTTGAAATATTTGATTTTTTTGTCTTTTTCACATTTTTAACGATCTTGAAAAAGAATAGCATAATGATACGTTACAAAGGAGGAACGAGTGTCGCGGGAAAGAAAACTTGTTCCAAGTGCATGGAACATACTTATGCTTAGTGCAAGGATACATGTGCAGGATAAGGAAACTCAGGAAATTCCAGTCAAGGTTTTAGATCACAAGGAGAAAAAGTGCTACAAGGCTTGCACCTAAGGAATTCTCTAAAGGTTCTATAATAGCAACATGAAGTCGAAATTAGGCCAAAAATGCAAGTATGATACATGTGATGCGATTACAACATGACATAACAAGACTCCTTTGATGTAAAATTTTACAAGCCGAGAGAAGGTAATCTCGACAGTTTCTCACTTTTAGAGAGTCTTAAAAACACTAAAATAAGACTCCAAAGTGATCCTTTTCATAAGGTTAGTCTCTAAGGTCCGAAAAATAATAAAATCATACCAAGGATAACTCTTCTAGTCACTAGGGCCAGAGTATTCCTTTTTCGTACTTAGTACAGTCGGTCTGGAAAAAGGTTAAACTTATACCAAAAGGATTTCTCTTCAAAACCAATTTAATGACTGTGATAGATACAAGATCGCTCGGCTATGTTTTCAATTTTAAGGAGTCTGGAAAGAGATTAACTATGGACTCACCACCTTTTTCGTAATTTAGTCCCCTGAGCCTGAAAAAGTTTAAAATGTAACTTAGGAGAACTCTCTCGGTGAGACATGTCTCCTGAGGCATACCTTTTTCCTGGGTAATCAATTGGCTGGAAAAAGGGTTAAACTTATGCCAAATAGATATTCCTTATGAACCAATTAATGAGTGTGAAAGGAACAAGGTCACTCGATTATCTTTTCATATTTATGGAGTATGAAAAGAGATTAACTATGGACTCCAATGGGGCTTCCATTTTTATAAATAATCTTCAAGGCCCAAAAAAGAGATAAACCAAAACCAGGGAGAATGGCCCTTTTTCACAAATTTTGTCCCTCGGGCCCAAAAAAGGGTTAAACTTACGACTGTGAATACTCTCCTAGCGAACCATAGCTCCTAAGGCATACCTTTTCCGTAAAATTATCCATCTGGACTGAAAAAGGGGTAAACTATCATCGGACAGATGTGCCTTCAAATTTTAGTTTGATGAGCGTGAAGGGAAACAAGATTTCTCGACAATATTTTCAGTTTTAGAGAGTCTGAAAAGGGCTTAAAGAAGACTCTAGGGAGGATTGTTTTCTTAATTAATTTGAGCAAGATCAAAAAGAATAAACAATTATCGTTAGATGTTGCTTTCAAAGTTTAAGTGAGCTTGAAAGAAAAAAAAACATGCCCTTAGGGAGTCCCTTGGGTATAGGCCAAAAAACAATGAGGAAGAAGAGTGAGGCTTCAACACAAAGTCATGGCAGAACTAAAAGGACCCCCAAGCCTATAGGAAACTCACAACATGGACGTTAAAATGAAAGACAAGGATATATCTAGGGCATCCATGGTGGGAAAGGATCTACCACCTAATCACGACACTTCTAAAGAAACATATAAGATTATGTGTCACACTTTGGTGGGGTTGATCCTATGGTAAAGAGAAAATCATCAATTAGAATGAAAAATGCAAGGTGGTGAAAACCTATCCTAAATGGAAATGGAAAAATATTGACTTCGTCACAAGATCAAAAAAGTAGTACCCATTCATCAAAAAATACCAAATACAAAGGGACAATAAGTTTAAAGGACAAAAATATCACCAAGAAGAACCATAACATCCATCGGCCGACAAAAAGAGAAGAAATCAGGTTCAAAGCGAGTCAAAACTGGCTCAAAAATCTATAAATAGGAGTAAAAAGAGTCATTTTCATCATTACACTTTGAAAATTGCCAAAAATAACAAAAACCCTATTCCTTCAAATTGACATTTTGAGAGCATCAGTGGACAAAATCAAATCATTCTTGGTCCAAGTAACCATTTTTTCCCTTTTCCATCAAAATCATCCATTTATTTCATGCTTTAGGTGGATTTGGGGCTGCACGCCTTCCAAATTTGGCTTGATTGTGCATGTACGCATGCCTTTCACGGTTGGTTCGCATATGTACGCTAGGTAAGATACTATCAACAAGCGCACATACGCGAATGATACCAAAAAAGGGTGTGTACATGCTTCAAAAGTTTGAAAAAAGAGAAGCACTAACTCAAAAAATGTTTTACATGACTCATGATGTATGTTCGTTAGAGGGAAAGTGAACATGAAGATTTTGATCAAATGTTTTAGGACAAACTGGTGGCAGTATCAAAATTAAAGCAATGCAGGTTATGGAAATATTTCCAATGTCCCCTTATGAGAGCTCAACCACGATTGTTAAACCATCTAGTAGAATACTGGAATCTAGATGCAGAGGCTTTCATGATAGAGGGCCAATCATTAACACCCACCACAAAATACCTATACGTATTGACCAGTCTCTCTAGGAGGGGAGAACCGGTTAACTTAGATACATTCTTTCTCGGGCCATACCATATAGCCCACTACATAGATATGTATTGTGAAGACGAAACAAAGAAGGTGGGGTCTCAAGTATCGATTTAGAATATCGATAATATGAGCTTGAGGGTGGTCCTATACATAATTGGGCAGATGACGGGGTCTGTGGCTCTACACTACGCTTCACGGGCCCAAATGCATTGTGTTGTGCAATGTTTGCAGCCAATTATCTTCGATTGGTGCACCACGATGCTCAATTACATGAAATTCTAGTTGACTGAATCCTAGGGAGTGTGTGCGGGGGCACATTCTTCTTCGAAATATTTCTAGGGATGAATCCTAGGAAGGGTGTGCAGGGGTACATAGCCTCTTTTCCAGCACTGTGCAGATGGTTACTTTGATGTCGTGCCAGGGAGGTGGAGGATTATGAGAGACATATGACGATAAGTTATTCAAGTGGTGTAAATGCCATATTCTAGCCATCGAAGACTACCTATATTATGGTATCAATTTCCCGAGGGGCCCAAACGTGCCTATCCCCCTAGTGCAGCATGTGGAAACATAGGTACTTACTTACATTTTTGAATTTTCAAAATTTTAAATTTTAAAATTTTATAAAAGAAAAGAAAATATTGTTTTCGTAACATCACAATACTAACTTCCAACCTGTTATATAGAAATGTGGGGCTAGTACGACCAATAGACTTCCCTAGTACCCGACGTCATTCACGAGAGCAGATCTAGCTGAGAGGAGCCGTAGTAGAGGAAGGGCCATCATCGGCAGAGGCTGAGAGGGTCCTGAGGTGGGTAGAGAGGAACATGGCATCCCTCACCCTTGGTGTGCCCATGGTGGAGAATTAGGATCTTCCATCATCCATGCATACTCACGTAGTGGGAGTACCCAGACCATGGGTCCATCTTTTTTTACGTCTAGCCAATGTTGTCGTCTAATATACTAGGGCCAATAGTCCTAAAGCTTAGAGTAGATTTGGACATTATGTGTGTCGAGGGCACTCTTTTTGTATCTCCTATATCTATTGAGGGCACAAGCCCGTCGATGTATTATTGACACTTTTCAGGCCCATCGACCACATTTTTGTACTGTGACATTATTTTGGACATATTACATATATACATTTTTTGTTTATGGAGTAATCATTTTTGTACAATTGTATTTACATATGCATGTATGTGTGTGATTTTATTTTTATGTGTGTGCAAGATTCCAATCTAGTACATGATTAGATCTCCTAGGAACATGAATATAAGTGATATAATCAAAATAACGTACTAAGAGACCTACCAAGTGATATAATAATAATTGATCATATAGATGAACCCAGAGGTGAGAAATACCATGTGACAATGCATCTTGTAGTAATTCTATTATAACACTATCCTCGACAATGATATTGGTTTCCTCTCCTATACAAACAAATTCATATGATATCAACTGACCAGTGGGTGTGAAGATCACCAAATTTTTGGAAGCAATCCTCCAAGTGTGTGGGATAACACCGGCCGTGAACCTAACATAAACCTCAGATTCAATTGACATATGCCACAATGAAAAACACAATAAACTACACGTCCATAAAACAAAAAGATACCAAAATGTATAAATAAAAATATACATTATATACACGAAGTCATACTCAAGTGACCAACCTAAGAGTAATAATTCTTAAGGTAGAGGCCATTTCTAGGATCATACAAAGAATTACCTTCGAAGTCAACCAGTTGATAAGAACCTTTTTCTAAGACTTTCTTAACAATGAATGGTCTGAACCACATGGGTTTGAATTTGCCTGCCCCCAAGGGATATTTATCTTGGTCATAGACCAAGACAATATCGCCTTCAGAGAAAAATCTAGGGTGAATCGACTGATCATATTGACACTTGCCAAGTTTGGGAGCCTCATTGGCCAAGGCTACATCTTGGCATTGCTCATTGAGCTACTCAAGATAAAGGAGACGCTCTTCAAGTGTAGTGGTGTCGGGAAGTAATTCCACTACCAACTTAAGAGAAGGAATCTTGCACTATATGGGAAAGACTTTCTCCATCCCATAAATGAGTTGGAAAGGAGAGAAACTGGTAGCAATCTTGACTAAGGTTTGATATGCCTAAAGTTTCGAGTACAACATCAAATTCCAATTCGACTTGGCTGAATTGATCGTTCGTTGGAGAATAATCTTGAGAGACTTATTGAGAGCCTCCACCTGACCATTCTCCTGTGGATAGTATGGCGATGAATTTTCTTTCTTAAACCCAATTTTTGATGTTAAATAAGTCATCATCTTATTCTAGAAGTGGTTTCCATGGTCTATCACAATCTCCTTCAGAATACTGAACCTAGCTACAATATGGTTAAAAACGAAAATCACATCCATTTCTCTGTCATTACTAAATGTCGGCATGGATTTGACCCAATTAGTGAAGTCATATACTTACAAGATGATGTAACGATGCACCCTAGCTGAATCCAGGTGGAATGTAGTGAAATCAATCCCCCACTTGGTGAAGGGACCAACAACAATAACCAGGAACATGGGAGCAAGGTGTTCCCGCATCTTCCGAGAGAAGATCTGACATGGGTGACACTTCTTGACCACCTATACACAATATTTGATTAACAAGGGCCAAAATTATCCAACGCGAATAATTGTTTGGGTTCTTTCCAACCCAGACAAGTGACTGCCACATGCTCCAGTGTGGAAATCGTTTAGCACAAGATCTACCTCTTCATGAGTCAGGAAATGATGGAGAACACAACCAACTCCTTGACGATACAAACTATCATCAATGATAAGATATTTTCACGCTTGATGGTGTATTCATCAACGTTCATCGCAAGAAGCATATGAAGGGCACTTCAAAGTCTAAAGATACACAAGTATATATCCATACCAAGGGTCTGATTATGCAATAAGGAAAAGATCCTCATTGATCAAATATTCTTCAGGAAAATCATTGCCACTCTCATCTAGAAGCTCCAAAATTAATTTGGCAAAGACCAAAGACTTCTTAGACTTCACCGAAAACAAATTCCAAATTAAATTCTTGAAGAATTACTATCCATCGCCTAATATTCCCATCGATGACCCATCGTGTCAACACATATTGAAAAGGATTGATGACAGCTACGACAGTGGTCTTGCAAAGTAGAATGCTATGACGGAACCTTTGGATAGCATGGACAACTGCCAAAGCTAGTTTCTCAACATGAGTGTAGTTAAGTTCCAGTCCAACTAAGCCTCATCTAAGATAGTAGATAACACGCTCCTAGAGCACGTCATCCTCTTGAACCAAGACCATACCAATAGTAGACTCTACTGTAGCCAAGTACAACAAAAAATTATTGCCATAATTTGGAGGAATGAGTAGAGGGGTAGATGTCAGAACAAATTTCAATGCTTCGAAAGAGGGTTGAGTTGCTTCATCCCAAAAGAGTGGGACCCCTTTTTTTAAGAGACACATAAACCTTTTAGTAATCTCGGCATAGTTGGAAACAAATCACCAGAGAAAGTTAGCTTTCCCCTGTAGACTTTGAAGTTGGGGTAATGTACATGGGGGAGGCAATTGAACTATTTCCTCAACCTTCATAGGATTAACCATGATCCCTTAGTAGACATGATAAAACCTAACAAACATCCTGATGTTATGCAACAACTACACTTATTTGTATTTAGGCGAATTTGGTAGTAGCGACACCTCTCAAAAATAAGTCATAAGTGGGTGGGATGATCAGATCTCTTACGAGAATGTGATGCCAGATCATTAAGATATTCCTTGACTATAGGTTTGAGGTCATGGAAGGTGAACGACATGGCCTGTTGAAAAGTGGCTCCAACATTTTTAAGGCCAAAAGACATTTTTCTATCTGCAAACGTACCCCAAGGACATATGAACATAGTCTTAGGTTGATCCTCAGGTTTGATATGAATCTGGTTATACCTAGAAAAACCGTCCTTAAAAGAAAAGAATTCACATCTCGCACATTCATCGACAAGCTGAGCATTGAATGGGGTTGGAAAATTATCTTTCAGTCAAGCTTTATTTAGATCTCAAAAGTCCATGCATGCACAAATTGTACCTTGTTTTTTGTTTACAAGAACAGGGTTTGACACCCATTCCGTCAATTTCACTAGATAGATGAAACCAACCTTAATGAGTTTTTGTACCTCAGCCTTGATAGTCGTTTCCTTGTGAGGATTGACTGGGAGAAGCTTCTTTCGAACAAGCTTAGGATCCAGGTAAGTCCTAATATCATGTTTGACTATACGAGGGTCAATTTCTTGCATTTCTTCATAAAACTAGAAAAAAACGTCGCGAAATGATTTAAATAATTCAATGTATACCTAAATCTCCTTAGAGGAAAAATCGGCTCTAATGAAGATTCTTTCAATGATCCCAGGAGTTCTAGAGATGTCAATCGGAATCGTTTCATCTATACTCGCCATGTTTCCCTCGGCATAGATTTTATGTGCAGTTAGAGGGTTAACAGGACAAGTGGCATATCCATTCATGATCGTGGTGAACTTTGCTTCTTCTACTCTCCTATTCTCGGGTAAAAAATAAGATCTATGGTGAAGATCGTACCAAGTTCTATCTGGCCTAGTCATTGCCTCCAAAATCACCTCATCGGAGGGAATGACCAATTCCAAAGGATTGTGAGTAGTAAGAGAGTCTTGAGCCAAAATAGGCTCGAGAACGGGATCTAGCTGCTATGGGGAATCTGGATCAGGGTTGGCCTAGGTTTGTTGGACAATGTTGTGCACAACCTCAGTAGTGGATAGGGGCATAAACATGATAGGATTCCCTACCCCTTCCATCGTATCCGACAGTGAAGGTAAAGTCCACACATTGTTAAAATAACTTGTTCGAAAAGAAGCTACTTGAAATATCGTTGCCTTCGACTGATCTGGGGTAGTCGAAATAAAATTGGCATCATTCTAAGGTGGAAGATAATCAAAAGTCCCCATTATATATGGAAACAATATGACACCTAAGTTAACGATACCGGGCTGCGGGTTGTCAATCATCAGGACCGTGGATGCCCCAGATGATGGGTTAAGATGAGAGAAGGATAAATGATCAATGGTTATGATCCTGCCTTCATAAGGAAAACATAAGACCCAAAAAATGGTGGATAAAATCGTTGTCATTGCATATGTCTAGCTTCATCCTAACAAAATATTGTAGTCGAGAGGCGCATCAACTACTTCTACCTCGATGCACATAGTTTTTTCCCTCCAACTACATGGGGAAGGAGGGGATTATGCCATGTGGTCTAAAAGAGTGGTTTTCAAACATAGTTAACAACATCGGTGACAGAGACAACTTGGGTTGGCCAATGGCCTTCCAACATGCCAACGACATCACGCAAGTCAAGGCAACCTCGTCTACCACCGTGCGGAAAATTTTCAGTGTCAACAATTTCGTGGCATAAACCACTACTATCTAAAAAGTGACATGGTGAGGAAAATGTGGTTTATAATTGGTAGGGTCAAAAACAATATTTCTTGAGTTAGTTGTCTCAGAAACACCCAAGGACGACAACAATACCTTTCTCTGTGAAGGGAAACTCTGGAGAAATTCCAAAGCAGACATCGCACAAGGAGTTTGTGCCAGATCCTCCATAATGGAGTATTTATGAGCATCCCTTACATTTAGTTTGTGATAATCCTTCTTAAACAAACCCTTAGGGATGTGAGTCATAATTTCTCCCATGGTCTTCTCAATATGAAGAGGAGGTAGTGGGTTGGAATTTTCTTTTCCCTTGTCAGTAGATTCTGGAATTTTGTAATCATGAGACATGGTCTGCAGATGAGCATATGATCTCATCATGTATACATTTGCATCTCCAATAAAAATATTAAGCATGGGGGATCTCTGATTTCTTCCAGGCGCGTTCATGGATGAGGAAGCTTGAGCCATATTTTTCCATTGTGGGAAAGGGTTAGTTAACACAACAGGTTGATGCTATGCCAAAATATTTTGGGCTTCCTCAATCCGAGGGCATTGGTGAGTCAAGTAATCATCTGTGCAAAGATTACATGGAACATTCACCTTCTTCTTCTCATTTTTACCCTCACCAGCATTATTAGCAACCTTTTTATCCCCCTTACATGTCTTTCCTTTGGATTTCCTCTTTCCCTCGGGTTGTTGGTTACCCTTGGGATTCGTCGACTACAAATTGTGTACCTCTAACGTTTGGGTTACAGGGGCAGCCGAACCAAGAGTCTGGCTGGCCAAATTCTTTTGAATCGATAATTTTTGCAACTGGTTAGTCAATTGATTTGTGGGATTACTTTATGCTAATCCTACTATATTTTCAGCATGAGGCCCATAATTTTGTTTGGTTTTGTCAAAAGTCGATAGTGGTGTGTCTGGGAGAATCTTGTACAACCTACTAGATTGAGAATAAATCAATTCCAGCTGTTGGGATCTCATAATAGCCTCTTCTTTGGAGAACACTCTAGAATTTGTGATGTCTTTGGAAGCACAAGGTACCAAGGAATTTATGAACCAATCGAGAATAAATGTTGGAGGGACCTTCAATTTTATCAAGCTCTTTCGATGACACCATTCTCGGATGTGGTCGGAGATATGGATGACTTTAATTTTCTTGAAGTTGTCCAACAACTTGGTGTCAACATCGTATCTCATTGGTAACTGGAAATGGTTTAAGAAAATGTAACACACCCATGACGATGAATAAAAATTTTCTCTTTTCTTAAAGGACAGAATCTCCATTCATGGTTCCTAATTTGGAAGGTCAGGGAACCAGTCCGACCTCCTGATCAAGGATCTCTGATTCTAAAGCCAAACAATTATCTAAGACACTGATGGTCTCATTCTATAGTTAAACACAGAACCTTTAGGTTTCTTGGTGCAAGCTCAAGGGAACACACGACATTCCTTTTCACCCTACTGCAAAAACTCAGAGTGTCGGGCATTAGCTCCTTTTATTTGATAAGCCCCCTCTTGATGTGACCTTGTCAATGACCACGCAATTACGGGCATGGCTACAAGCGGTTTGGAGTCAAACTTCTTTTGGGCCCGCAATGCTCTTACAACCTCCACGTGTCCTATTAACGAAACCATGGTTTGAATTACGATCTACCCTCAATATCTTAAACTCCTCGGAGCTTCTGTCCCCACAATGCTACAGGATCATCGATCTCACGATATTGACAATGACGGCTAAATTGAAGATTCAGATTTGCGCTTCTAAAAAAAACACTTATCTCTTCTAACCTTGGTTCTTAGGGAATTTAGAATTCCCACATACTATTGTGTTAATCTGCTCACGTCATATCAACGGTCCATGACCTTCCTTCATCCAACGGTCCAAATCACATCACAACTTCGAGTTTCGGAAGTTTACTCATGCCAACCTATGAATCTCCCGATGTGAGAATCCCCATTCTTGCCAATCCAACGGTCAAGGAGGTTCCCAATAGATCCTTATATCTACGGTCCAGATCACGTCGCAACTTCAGGTTTCAGGAGTTTAGTCACGCCAACGTGTGAATCTCTCAATGTGTGAATCCTCAATATTGCCCATCTGACACTCAAGGAGGGTCTCGATAGATCCTTAGATCTATGGTCTAGATCACGTTGCAATTTCAGGATTCGAGAGTTTAGTCATGCCAATGTGTGAATCTCCCGATGTTCGAATCCCTAATCTCACCCATCTGATGGTCAAGGAGGGTCCCAATAGATCCTTAGATCTATGGTCCATATCACATCACAATTTCAGGTTTCAGGAGTTTATTTATGCCAACATGTGAATCCCACGATATGCAAATCCCTGATCTCGCCCATCCGACGGTCAAGGAAGGTCCTGATAGATCCTTAGATCTACGGTGCAGATCACATCACAATTTTGGGTTTCGGGAGTTTAGTCACACCAACGTATGAATATCTCGATGCGAGAATCCACAATCTCACCCATCTGATGGTCAAGGAGGGTCCCGATAGATCCTTAGATCTACGGTCCAAGTCACGTCACAATTTTGGGTTTCGAGAGTTTAGTCATGCCAATGTGTGAATCTCCCGATGTGCGATCTTGCGAAGACTGAGGGAGTCGAGGCATTAGCGCCTGTGCCCCTTCTTCAAATCTAATGATCGCGATAGACCCTGAGTCCTCCTGAATGGATCTCATCCATTCATCTTCTAAACGAAAGGATATTCCCTTTTGATACTTGAACCTCACTATTATTCCTGAGCTTTGTTGGCTCTAAAAGTCTTAAGAGTTTTTCACTCCTTCTCTTGAACGTAACGCTTGGAATCATTCTTCCACGCACTCCTTAGGTTAATTCCTCAACTTTAGGACTTAAGATGGTCTCAGTCTTTGCCCACCTTGCAGAGACTCTGTGCATACATGCACTACCCCTCCTAAGCTTATTGGAATCCATTCTCACAGTGATTGTGGGGATTTAATCTCCGCAAGGAAATACTCACACGACTCTAGGATGGTGATGAAATTCTATGGGAAAGTGATTCCAAGGAATTAAACTAGCACATAAGGAAATCAAGTAGATATGAAAGTTCTCAAGGAACGAGCGCATACTTCTAACTTAATCATTTAGTACAGAAACCATTTTAGGCATATAAATACAAGAATGCATTCATTATTTCAAATTCAAAGCACAAGGCATAAAAACACTTATTAGAACTATATAGCGTGATGCAACTGCTAAAAGGGGTGCTCGTTTCCACCCAACCGTAGGCTCAATCACTCCCAGTGGATTTATCACTGGCCACCCCGAGCTTAGGCCATGATGCTTTGAGATTCAATCTCTCACTTCCAACTCAACTGCAGTTAGGGATGAAGGTTACTCTCCTTCTCCCTATATAGGAATATACGAGCATAAAGGCTACTCTCCTTCTCCTGACTCAGTCTCTCCTCTTTGTGATTAGAACTCACTTTTTGCTTTCCATATTTCCTTGGACCTGAGAGTTTCCTCTCCTATCTTTGCATTTTTCGCAGGTCCTCCCTCTTCCCACACCACGCTTCCTTTCTTGCCTTCCTTAGCAAGATTGTGTGTGGCTCGAATCCCTAGTTAGTGGTCAGGTCTGGAAGCCTTATAAATGGGCAGTCTACCCCATCCCCTCATTAATTCTTGAGGAGGTATTCCCACCTACTAGCCTAACTGTAATTCATTTCGGGTCAGAGGGTTGTTTTGATATTGAGCAATTAAAATCAACATAGTACTGGTTTGGTGGAGGTTAGCGCAACAACCCTTCTAGGTCCCCTCCACCACCTTTTTCATTAGAAATCATGGTCTCTCTTAGCACATCCCCTTGTCAACAGTCATATGACATGTTTCGATTATCTATTAAAATAACATGATTTACATTCATCGACCTCTATACAAAGGTCCACCAAATCAAACATTCACACTTTGAGTTTGCCATAGTTCCTGGCTAATAAATTTATATTTACAAACTAAGGGAAACATGGTGTTACAGTTCCCTCCCACTTAAAGGAATCATCATCCTTGATGTTCTATCTATCAACATGATAGGTATGTACAGAATTAAACAAAATCAGATATGTCTGTCTCATGGCATCTTCCATTTCCCATGTAGCCTCATCTAGGCCAAAGTGTTTCCATTGCACCTTGACCTGTGCAATGGTTTGGTTCCTGAATGAGGTTTCCTTCCTATCTAGTATGCATTGGGGTTCTGGCAGGAATTTACCCTCTAATTCCACCTAGATCACAAACCAGTCAATTATATGATTAGAATCATGTACATATTTCTTCAATAATGAAACATGGAAAACATTATGTGCCTTTACTGTGGGAGGAAGTGCTATCCTATAGGCTATAGGTACCACTCTATCTAAGACTTCAAAGGGTCCACAATATTGATGTGTCAACTTGGCACAGGCTCCCTTTCTCAAAGAACTCTTCCTGGGTATAACTCTGAGATAGACATGGTCTCCAGCTTTGAACTCTCAGGGAGTTCTCTTTCTATCGGCGTAACTTTTCTGTCAATCCTGAGAAATTTTCAGATTTTGCGTTATCTGCACCACTTGTTGCTCCATTTCTTTCATCATGTCAGGTCTGATCGTAATTTTTTCCACTAGATTACTCTAATTGATTGGAATCTTGCACTGTCTACCATAGAGGATTTCAAAAGGCCTCATATTCAACAATTCATGATAGTCGTTGTTGTAGGAAAACTCTACCAATGGTAGGTAGTCTTCCCACCTCTTAGGCTGATCCATTACATGCATCCTTAGCATGTCCTCTACTATTTGGTTCACTTTTTCTATCTATCCATTAGTTTGAGGGTGATAAGTTGTTCTGAATAGTAATTTTGTCTCAAGACCGGACATTAGGAATTTCCAAAAGTTTGAAGTGAACCTGGTATCTCGGTAAGATATAATTTCCTTGGGCATGCCATGCAGTCTAAATATCTCCTTCATGAAGATGTTGGCAATATCTATGGCCTTGCAAGTTGATTTGAAAGGAATGAAATCAGAAGACTTACTCATTTTGTCCACCATGACCATGATGGCATCATTTTTCTTGGTCAACTTTGGTAATCCGGTGATGAAATCCATGGATATGGTTTCCCATTTCCATTCTGGGATTGGTAGGGGTTGTAATAATCATGTTGGATGTTAGTGCTCTGCCTTAACTTACTGTCATTCTAGGCACTTAGCTAGATAGTTAGCTATGTGTTTCTTTAACCCAGGCCAATAGAATTGTTTCCTAGTGGACGTGATCATCTTTTGATATCCTTGGTGACCAGTATATGGTCTCTTATGCAGTTCCTCCATTATGAACCTCTTCAAGTCTTCAAAGTTCAAAATATACAATCTTTTTATGTAAGTCAACAACCCTTCCTCGATTAATTGGTAGTCTTCATACTTCAGCCCTGGAGGCTCTTGTCTTAGGTATGAGGTCACAGTCTTGAAGAATGCATCTATCTCTTATGCATTTCTGACTCTTTCCAGACATTCATTTCACAGGTGCTTACTGTTGCCATATGAATCATTTGTATACTTCTACTAAGGGCATCGGCCACCCTATTTTCCTTTCCTTTTATGTGTTTGATTTTGAAATCAAATTCACTTAGGAGATCCATCCACCTAGCTTGCCTGGCGTTGATTTTTGGTTGATCAAACAGGTTCCTCAACCCACAATGGTCTATCATAAGAACAAATATCCTTCCCAGGAGGTAGTTCCTCCACATTTTTAAAGCATGTACTATGGCAGCCAACTCTAGGTCATGGGTCACATAATTGATATCATGTTCATTTAATTTCTCGGATGCATAGGAAATTACACATACCTATTGCATAAGGACTCCTCCAAGTCCTTCCTTGCAGGCATCTGTACATACGAGGAAATCATTATCCGGGTTTGCAATCTTTAGCATGGGTCCATGGGTCAGGATGTATTTCAGTTCCTGAAATAATTCTTCACATTTTGATGTCCAAATGAATTTGATCCCCTTTTTCTGAAGGGCAGTGATTGGATAACCAATCTTGGAAAATCCTTTTATAAACCTTCTATAGTATTCGGCTAAGCCCATGAAGGATCTGATATCTAATACATTCTTTGGGGTAGGCCATTCCATAATAGATCTGATCTTATCAGGGTCCACTGCCACCCCTTCCTTAGAAATGACATGGCCTAAGTAATGGAATTGATTTTGAAAGAAGTCACACTTGTTAAAATTAGCATAGAGATGATGCTCTCTTAGTACTTGAAGTACGAGTCTAAGATGTTCTTCGTGCTCCTCCTTGTTCTTGGAGTATATTAGGATATCATCATTGAAAACCAATACAAATTTTTCTAGAAATTTTCTAAGTATGTTATTCATCAAACACATAAAAGTGGCAGGGGCATTGGTTAACCCAAATGGCACCAGCACTGTCACAAACCCACTACCTCAATCAGGGTTTTCGTTGATTTCTGTTGAATCAAAACCCCCAAATTACCTACGGAGGCCTAGCACAAGCTAGCTCTTTCTCTCTCCTCATTCCCCTGTGGTCGCGAGTCATGATCATCGTTCGAATA